>SNQJ01S0002232.1:39498-58574 GCA_010110895.2 Picea sitchensis
TGATCTGAGCATTATTTTTGTAGCTTGATTTCAGAATGAGATATATTCATGTATTTTCCAAATTCCCTTGTTGAGTTAATAAAAGAGCCTACCCATTTGAGATCAGGACCCAGAGATGTAGTCCACTAGGGATGAACTCCGTTATCAAGTTTTTCTATTCAGATATGATGCTTATGTCTCTTCATTTCTAAATTTCCATTCTTTAATGGTGCACTTTAATTTATGCTCATTTAATACAATTATTTATAAGTCACAATGAAAACATCCTAGATTATGTTGGTATCAGAGAAGTCATCTCTGACTTGAATTGTTGAGTGTGAATTCTTACTAGGGCCAAGCATAAGAAGGATGAAGGAAATCTAAAGACTGTCAATCCAAAATTTGGTCGTGTATCCATAAGGAATAAAATGGAAGAAGAGGACAAGCGTGATGAACAGGAGAAAAACTTTCACATGGTGTTTTATCGCATGTCATAAATGGTTGAGCGAATTTATGGAGATTACGAGAAGAGGATGAAGAAGAAAGGGAAGAAAAATGAAGCACATGCATATGATGATGCTTCGGTAAACCAAGGGGATGGAGGAGATCCTCCTGAGCCTCCATCTTCACCTTCGATTTCTAGTTCTTCTTCCTCTGAGCATTCTCATCATTCTAGCCATAAGGCCTCTTTTAAGAAACCATTATTAAAGCTTGATGTAAAATTTTCTTTACCTATGTTTAATGGAGATGCTAATCCTAAAAAGTTAGATAATTGGATCCGACATGTTGAAGTGTATTTTCGTTTCCAGCATATTGATGAATAGGAAGTTAAAGTGCAATTGGCTTCTCTTCGGTTGGAAGGCACTGCTCTCGTATGGTGGGAGAGAAATCTTCAAGACAAAATTAAGTGTGGTAAGCTTCTCTTCTCATGGTTGGAATTTAAATCAGCAATCAGGAAGAAATTTTATCCATTAGGGTATTTACATAAAGCAATGATGGAATGCCAATCCTTAAGGAAAATTAAAGGAAAAATTGTACAAAGTTTCACAAAATAATTTAGGAAGAAAGATCTTTCATTGAACATTCCTTTAGATTCTTATGAGACTTTAATGAAGTATATTAGTGCACTTCACATTTATATTCAACATACTTTTCTCTTATTTAACCCCACTAGTCTTGACGAAGTTTGTGTACAAACCACTCACCTAGAGAAGAGGGGGAAACATGTTCAAGAACATCCCACAAAGAAACCTTCCAATTTCCCATATAAGACTTTTAATAAGTTTAAAAGGAAGGACAAGAACGCTACAGTGACGAGAGAAGGAGGAAAACCATCTTCCACTCATTGCAAGAAGAGTAGTCACAATGAAGAACATTGTTGGAAACTGCATCCGGAAAAGAAACTGAAACGGTTCAATGGAAAGGGGAAGACAAAGATCGTTGCTACAGTACAACAAGATCTTGGTTTTGATTTAGGAGATGAAGGAAATATCACAGTGGTTGGAGTACAAGGTAAAGACTCTCTTCATGCTAGTTCTAGTTCCAATGATGAATCTCATGTTGATGAACGAAAGAGGAATGAGTTATTTCACATAAGAGTTGTATCTAAGCATACTAAGATAGATACATTATTTCATCTCGGTTCCCAAGTAAAATTAATATCTGAAGCACTTGTCAAGAAAATGGGTCTTGAAATGAAACCACATATGAAACCTTATCCTCTTGGTTGGGTATGCGACAAAGCAAAACTTAATGTCACCAAACAATGTAGGATAAGATTTGCTATTGCTTCAAAATTGATTGATGAAGTTGATTTGGATGTTGTACCACTTGATATATGTGGCATAGTGTTGGGAAGTACTTATCTTTATGATAGAAAACCAGTCTTCTTTCAACATGAGAAAAAATACCACTTTATTAAGGGAGGAGAGGAATATATTGTTAGAGCTCACAACATGAGGGTAAATACAACACTTGTTAGTGCAGGGAAAATGAAAAGACTCATAAACACTAATAAGAGATATGTACTCATGGTCATCAGAGAGAAAGATGTAGAGACATCCGATGCTTTCCAAGGGTGTGATCCATCTTATAAAAATGAATTAATTGATATTGTTTCTAAGTATGATGATATTTTTCAGGAACCGGATGGATTATCTCCTAAGAGGGAAATCCAACATGAGATACATGTTCAACAGGATTCTCCTTTGCCTAATGTGGGCATGTACAGAATGTCAATTATGGATATGACAGAGATCAATAAGAAGGTACAAGGCTTATTGGATTAAGGGGTTATCAACCCAGTTCATCTTCTTGTGGTTCTCCGATCGTGATGGTGCCAAAGAAGGATGGCACATGGCGAATGTTTGTCTATTATCGGGCCTTAAATAAAATCACAGTGAAAAATCGATACCCTCTTCCTCGCATAGATGATTTACTTGATCAATTGAAGAATGTTGTCTATTTCACTAAGTTGGATTTGTGAAGCGGATATCATCAAATCAGAGTCGCAGAACAGGATGCATGGAAAACTATCTTTAAAACCAAACAGGGATTGTTTGAGTGGGTGGTTATGTTGTTTGGGCTTTTTAATGCTCCAACAACTTTCATGTGTGTGATGAATGATGTATTCAGGCCTTTCATAGCTAACTTTTTGATTGTATATTTAGACAACATTCTTATTTTTAGCGGGACATGCGATGAGCATGTGAGGTATGTAAAGAAACTATTGGATACTTTGCAAAGGGAAAAGTTGTATGTAAAATTGTCTAAATGTGAATTTTCCAAGACTGCACTTGTATACTTAGGTCATATTCTAGGAGGAGGACAATTGAAAATTGACCCTTCCAAAATTGATNGAGGGTAAATACAACACTTGTTAGTGCAGGGAAAATGAAAAGACTCATAAACACTAATAAGAGATATGTACTCATGGTCATCAGAGAGAAAGATGTAGAGACATCCGATGCTTTCCAAGGGTGTGATCCATCTTATAAAAATGAATTAATTGATATTGTTTCTAAGTATGATGATATTTTTCAGGAACCGGATGGATTATCTCCTAAGAGGGAAATCCAACATGAGATACATGTTCAACAGGATTCTCCTTTGCCTAATGTGGGCATGTACAGAATGTCAATTATGGATATGACAGAGATCAATAAGAAGGTACAAGGCTTATTGGATTAAGGGGTTATCAACCCAGTTCATCTTCTTGTGGTTCTCCGATCGTGATGGTGCCAAAGAAGGATGGCACATGGCGAATGTTTGTCTATTATCGGGCCTTAAATAAAATCACAGTGAAAAATCG
This sequence comes from Picea sitchensis, assembly GCA_010110895.2. Lineage (NCBI taxonomy): Eukaryota > Viridiplantae > Streptophyta > Pinopsida > Pinales > Pinaceae > Picea > Picea sitchensis. The sequence continues at coordinate 42,788 of SNQJ01S0002232.1, forward strand.
ATACCCTCTTCCTCGCATAGATGATTTACTTGATCAATTGAAGAATGTTGTCTATTTCACTAAGTTGGATTTGTGAAGCGGATATCATCAAATCAGAGTCGCAGAACAGGATGCATGGAAAACTATCTTTAAAACCAAACAGGGATTGTTTGAGTGGGTGGTTATGTTGTTTGGGCTTTTTAATGCTCCAACAACTTTCATGTGTGTGATGAATGATGTATTCAGGCCTTTCATAGCTAACTTTTTGATTGTATATTTAGACAACATTCTTATTTTTAGCGGGACATGCGATGAGCATGTGAGGTATGTAAAGAAACTATTGGATACTTTGCAAAGGGAAAAGTTGTATGTAAAATTGTCTAAATGTGAATTTTCCAAGACTGCACTTGTATACTTAGGTCATATTCTAGGAGGAGGACAATTGAAAATTGACCCTTCCAAAATTGATGTAATTGTAAATTGGCATGAGCCGAAAAGTGTAAACGAAGTTTGAAGCTTATTAGGTGAAATCCAGTATTGGAGGAGATTCATTCCCAACTTAACAAATCTCAAGGAGGGATAGCGAGAGTATATCCCCAAGTCCTTAAGAATTCGTTGGTTCAACAAATTGAAGTTGTTTGTCATAAGAGAGCCCTGAAACCTTGAAGCCTCAGAGTGAATGTACACTGTAGATCAACGGGTGAGTGTAAGTCATTGGATCCCTGAGTAGTTCGATGATTTGACACCCTGGTAGAAGTTAGTCATTATTGTGCGGAGTAGAGAAATTCCCGAAGATTCACTCCAAGGCTTCAAGGCTTCGAAGCTCTCTTGTGACAAACAACTTCAAAATGTCGAAGCAATGAATTCCGAAGAAATTGGGGATCTACTGTCACTATCCCTCCTTGAGATTTGTTACCTGAATAACTCAAAATTTGGCACACACTTTGTGCTTCTCTCCTAAGCTTGGGACTTTTGAAAGTCACCTACACACTCCTTGTGCTATCTCTCCTGAGCTTTGTCAACACTTAGCAAAGTGTTGACTCTGTGCAATCCTTGCACTTTGTCCTTCCTCTTGATCTTTTACACTACTATGAGTGTAGGTGCACTCCTTTCACTCACTCGATGCAAACTTACACTATCTCTCCTGAGCTTCTAAACCTATAGATGGTTCGGCCTCTACACTCCTTGAATTGGAACTATGCACTCCTTGCACGGAGATTTTAGAAGAGAAACAATTGAAACTTATAAATTACTTCAATGACTCATTCAACCAACCATTTGGATGAATACACACACACAATATAGAGGAAAACAACCTAACATTATCCAATTACTTAGAGATAAACAATATTCAACATCTCAGGAATTGAAAGTAATCATCTTCTTTTATATTCCTTCAACAATAGTTTACAAGATATTTTCAACAACCTTCAGCAATAGCAATAAAAATGACAACAACTTCCAACATCCTCTTATTAGTGATAACAATATCCTCCTCTGGGCACAAATTACATTTATTTATACATGAAGGGGCTTCTCAAGCCTTCCCTCTAGACGATTCTAGTGCTTTCTTATCATAATTAAAAGCATCCTACCACTAGGATTATTTCAATAAATGAACAATTACAATTCAGATATGCATCACTGCTCAAAATATGTACAATCCTATAGGAATTAAATATATTTACAATATCCTAGAGCATATACAAAGGATCTATCCTGAAGATCTCATGGGATGTTTAATTACAAGGTCTCAAAATTAAAGTGGGATTCCCTCCTTGGAATCCAAACCAGTTACAATGAACTTCGTTGGATGTTGTGTCATCTTCCACCCTGCCTTATTAAATGATGATGGTGATTCTCCTTCATCAACAACAAAATGAACCCATCTAAAACTAATGATCATCCACAGGTCCCAAACCACTCTTAAATATGTGGAGCACCCATCGCCCACAAAATTTTCCTACAATGTGCTAACATGAGCACCTCCTGAAGGTTACCTATCAGTAGATCAATTAGGTACTATGAAGACTCAGTGCACTCTTCATAGAATATCCCCTCTAGGAAACTAATACACTTCTCCATATTCTCTTGAAAGTAACATATCAGTATCCCATCTGTAACAACTGCCAAACTATCAACCCATGAAATCCCATGGTCCCATGCCATCACCAGAAAGGACTCATCATGTTGTTGTTGCACCACTCTGATCATAAATATCTGATCTTTCTACTTGGACTGCATCCTCCACTCCTGCAACTCCAAAATATAATTCCTCGAATATATGTCCCCATTATCAAGGATTATATCTTGCTAGTGAATCTTAGTGGAGTCACCCAAACCAACTCTAAAATCATACATCCAAAAGGATTCTATGTGGCCACAAACTAATAAGTCATCCATGACACCTAGTCCCCAAATATCAAAGGGAAAACCCCTAATACTCCAACACTCCCAGCGTACTACACTCATCCAATCATCATCTGGACAATATCCTAACATATCATGCACAAATTCCCTCCATGTGAACACAAGGATATTGTAGGTGGTAAAGTCACCAAGATCCCAAACTAGCTTTTATGATGTGAAGCACTATCTACTCATAGCACTAGTCTGCAAGGTACTAATATAAGAATCCACCTGAATTCTCCTGATAATCCAAGAAATCATGAGTTACATAAAATCTTTCAAATCCTCACAATACCACTCCTCTAACAAACTACACCTAGGCCTCCCAAAATTAAACTCTGAAAATCCAAAACTGGTGCTCTCCTCTCTAATAGTAGTTGATCTATCAAAAAATGTAATCCTACGGTCACAAAATAATCCCAGAAAGGAACCATCATGTTGATGTTGTGCCACTCTGATCATCGTCGTTGAACCAATGTTCCCAGTTTGCATCTTTCTCTCCTGTAACCCCAATTTGAACTCCCTGAAGGGGCTGAGACAACTATCTTGAATCCTCCCCTACAAATGTGTCTCAACAAATTGATGGTCCACCTCAAGTTTGTCCCTCCATATATAGTAAGTCTCTACCTCTCTTATACTGACATCCCAAACAAAAAAGCAAACCAATCACTATCATTTCTCTATCAATCATCATCATCGGTATGGTTTATAATTAATATATTTATTTTATTAATAAAATAGTTTTGACAAATAGTTTTATACTATTTTAGGAAAACATATAAAAATATCATTTGAACTCTATATTTTTGTTATAAAAAGGATATTTTCCTTTAAACGATGATGATGATGATGATGATGATTAACATCCACTAAGACCAAATTTCTTGCGATCCTTTAGAATTTTGTTTCTGTGCTCAAAAAACATTAAGAGAATCTTTCCAAGATCACCATACTTTTGTTGAGCTAAGAGGTTAGGAAGGTTGGTAGTGTGACAAATATTTTGAAAATGAGATATAATATGGGTATAGGATGGAAAATCTAAGAGAAAGTGTTTTTCATCTTCAACCTTCTTAGTGTCACAAAGGTGACACACTCTTTCATCCCATGGCATTTTAGTAATTGGCCAACACCCAGTTTCACTATGGAGCTCATGAGAATTTGTTCTTATCTTAGAAATGTTGATTTTTTTGTTTACACTTGGAAAAACAGATAGATAATTTTGATCTTCTAGATTATTGTCGATTACATCCTTATAATACCTTAATTTTCTTTTTTCCTCTAACTCTTTATCACACCACATTTTCTCCTTGAATTTTTATTTGACATTTTTTTTAATAGTATCTTTATTCTACAAAATGGTGTCTTCCATGATTCCCCAGTATTTTAACCAAGACCAAGCATCTTTATGCCATACTCGCCTAAGTCAATGGTGGTTATGACTCGATTTTGAAGCAATTTTAGGAATCCTCTTGTTTTCCATGTTGTTTAACTTGTTCTTATATATTAGGTATCTAGTCATAGCCATGCTCTCATTGGGGGAGAGGCTTGTTTCTAAGAGGAGGATGGGATAGGGCATATTTCCTTTAATTTTGATATATAGGTTACAAAATTCATTTGTATTTTCTCTATCTTTCTCCAGGATCCACGAGAGATACTATAGCCCCAAAATTCACATCGATAAAGAATAACAAGTGTAACAAGAGCCTCAAAGAGTAGTTTATTCTTATCCCAAATCCAAAGATCAGTTGATTTACAATTGTTTTCAGGCCCATAATAAGATTTCCATCCCCTAATAATCCTTTTCTCAATGCTATAATTCCAATTGAGCTTGTGGTGAATATCAATTCCAAGATATTCATATGAAGTCACTTCCTTCAAGTTGTTGTTGTCATATATGAAGGTATCATAAGGGATATTATTGGATTTAATAATCATGACCTTAGTATTATCAGTATTAACAGTCATACCCATATTGGAGAAAAAATCCTTGAGGATTCTTAGTTTTTTTTCAAGATCATGGGGACTCTTTTCCATAAGAACGATATCATTGGCATAAAGAAGATGATTGGTAACTATACCAGTGAGAGTAGGGCTAACACAACTTGCTTTTTCCAAGCAATCTTCTAACTTGTCATTGTATATGCCAAAACAGGTAGGGGACAAGGGACAACCTTGTTTGACTCTGATATTGTAGTTAATATATTTTGACCATACCTCAATGATTTTAAACTTAGCAATAACATTCTCATACATCCTTATTGCAGCAGCCCTCAACTCGAGAGGCACGTTTATCTCTTCCAACCTATTCCAAAGGTTTTTCCTAGGAACCATGTCAAAATATTTTCTAAATTCAACAAAACAACAAAAAAGATTGGTTTTAGTATTGTGGAACTCCTTTGCAATGATCTTATAGGTAACGAGATGGTCCACATTTGAATGATATATCCTAAACCTAACCTGGCCTTTATCTCTTTTATCGTGACTTTATATCCAAAGGATAATCTTCTTTTCCAAAATAATTCCATAAAGCTTGGCTAAAATCGGGTTAATCATAATGGTCCTATAATTAGAGGGAATGTTTCTATCCCCATTTTTAAAAATAGGAACAGTGAGGCTTTGCATATAGGGTTCAGGGAAGCCATGCTTGACTGCTAAATTGAAGATTTTGTGTATGTGAGGGATAAGAATTGGCCCTTCGATTTTAAAAATTTCAACTTAGTAGCCTTCAATGTCCTTAAATTTCCCATTTACAAGTTGCTTAACCCCTAACTCTATGTCATCTAAAGAAAAAACTTCTTCCTTTGTAGGGATACTAGGAATGGTGTCCATGGCATTAGAGAACTCGTAAATAATTTTAAGGTAGGAATTCCAGTCCCTTAAGGGAATCCTATTATTTTGTTTAGTATTGTGGTTTAGAATTTGGCTCCAGAACTTCTTCGGATCCAGCTTATATAGTTGTGAAAGTTGCTCTTGCCTTCTATTGATATAGTGCCTTTTTTTTCCTTTTAATTAAGGATTTGTATGTATTGATCTTATCGAGTATTAAGGACTCATTAGAAGCATCCATACTGGTTTTCCTAGCAATTTTACATTCTTTATCATACCAAGTGTTGGTCGTTCTATTATTCTTTTTATAGGACACCTCGAAAGAGAACTTGTTAATAGAAGTGAAAAGGATAGTTGTAAAATTATGATAGAGTTCTTCAATGTTGTCCTTATAAGTTAGGATATTTAATTTACTATTTAAATCCTTTAAGAAAATGTCAACTTTACTTTTGTCAAAGCGCAAATTCCCTTGATTATCAGAATTCTCTTCAATGACGCCCCTATGCATGGAAACATTTACAGTTAGGATTAAAGGTTTACGATCAGCTCATGGTCATTTAAAAGGTCAAAATTTGCTATTTGGTTGGAAACTGGGATATCAGATATCACATAATCTACAACACTACTACCTAGCCCGTGAATACAAGTCATCTGGTTGGAGTTTGGCCACTTCATTACTCCATTGCAAATTATTAGGTCTTGAGAGCTACAGAGCTTGACCAACTCAATACCAAACAAATTCTCAATTAGGTTTTCAGAGCTTCTTTTGTAGCTATTAGATAAATCAAGGTCCTCATCTAGCCATAAAGGATTATGGTTGGAATCAATACTTAAAAGAGTAGCTTGTTTGGTTGCAGTCCTATCATTAAAGTCTCCTAGGAGGAGGATATTACCTTCATTTTTCAAACTATAAATTTATTGTTAGAAGTTTTCGGAAGAACCACAATATTTTCGATTGTTCGTCGACGTTTCTAAGTTTTGTTGTTCTAAATTATTATAGGGACAATTGTTATCTAGATTATTTTTCTTATAAAAAGTAGAATTAATAGGTGCAAAATAGCAAATTGCTATATACATCTTCTTAGCTTTGGTGTCTGAAGTTTCTATCCAAATGTACTAATTGAGAGGATCAATCTTATGAAGTTGAATGTGAGGAGAAATGCTCTTTATAATATCAGGGACGAACTCCGTTATCAAGTTTTTGTGTTCATATCTAATGCTTATGTCTCTTCATTTCTAAATTTCCCTTCTTTAATGGTGCACTTTAATTGATGCTCATTTAATACAATTCTTTATAAGTCACGATGAAAATATCCTAGATTATTTATGTGGGTTGGGGTCACCCTTTCCTAGCTTTTGCTATGAGGGGTTCCCAGGCCCAAATTGTCACATCTTTTGTTTGATCTTCTGCTCGATTTTGATGGCATATCAGTAGGCCGCGCCCAAGGATGAGATGTCCATAAATTCCATTTCAGTCTAGATGTATCTATGCAGAGCACCACGATACTTGAGCACCATATGTCGCTCCAAATATTTAATACCCATCTTGGTGCGCAAGGTATGGAAGATATTTGTGAACTCTAGCACTTCTTGGTCTCTTTCTTGCTGCAGTATGGTCCATTTGGTATACAAGTCATCATAACTTTCAACAGGGTAGTATTGTTCCTTAATATCATCCTTGAAAGATTCCCAGGTGGTCATGACTGTAAATAATGAGGTTTCCTCTGTTTCCTTTTGCTCACAGAACGTTTCCCACCAATCTTTGACATCGGGAATGTCTTTGAGGAGTGAAAAAGTAATATTTTCTCTATTCGAAAAGTGATGGACAAAACAATTCTCGTATAGTAGATTCAACCACTTGTCTACAACATGTGTGTCTATCTGACCTTCAAATATAGGAATATAGAAGTTGATTTGTACCTTGAAGNGGCGACGCCTCTGCTCAATGAAGATGCATCGCCTGTTGGTAGTCACCGAAGGATTTGTGCGAAACTATCCATCATCTCGTTCCTCTGTTGCATGAGGGATTCCTCAAGAAAATTTTTGAAAGCATATCCTATCCCTTCATCTTTATTTTCTCCTGCCAAGAGAGGTCGCTTGGGTGTGCGAGAGATTTTTTCCTCAAGAGAAACAAGCTCGAGACCCAATTCTTTATACCCTGACCTCATTGGGGACATGCATTAAGACGACAGGGAGAATACCGCTTTGATACCACTGATCTGGATTTTATGAGCAGAACAAAATGAATACATATTATTAAAATATTCTTAAGAGAGAATAACAAAGATACAATAAAATCGGTTTTCTATTTAATAAGGAAATAAGTTGAAACTGTAAAATGCAGTGGAAAACAAGCTTGTTGGAATGGTGGTGGCTTATCTCTGAGAAGAGATGTGACGATTGCGCTCATTCGCAAGAAGATGATTACAATGAGGCTCTAAAGGCCTTTTGACAATAAACAGGAATGTCAAAAATCCTATACGTCCAAAACCCAAACCCTCGGAGATGAAATGCCAAAAGTCATGTGGGCCCTGTTTGGGTAAGTTAGCACATCAACTTCTTGGGGTTGTAACTTTTGCATACGATCTTCATTTTAGGTGCACAATATCCTGTTGGAAAGGTCTAATCGAGAAGAACGATTTTCAATTGGCCCAACTCAGTGCGTTTAACAGTCACCCAGGCCCCAAATCCCTAAAAAACGTCGTTTAGGGCCTCAAAACGACCCCGAAAGTTTGGAACCCAAAAAACTGTTGAAAAACTGCCAAGGTGGAAAAATGTTTTTTGAGCTAGTGGAATAGGTGGGTGGCCACCGATGTCCACCTAGATCACCACTTGCATCACATTTGACTTGGAAGGTCTTCCTAAAGTCTGGAATAATTAATATAGGTTGTTTGGTTATCTTTTCTTTTAACACTCTAAATCCTTTCTCTACTTCTTTTGTCCAGTCAAAAGATCCATGTTCCTTCTTTATAGTATCTGGTATGGGTGCACCAATATTGCTAAAATTCCCAATGAATTTCCTGTAAAAAATCGCTAACCCATGAAAACTTCTTACTTCAACCACACTTCTTGGAGAAGGCCACTCTCTTATAGCCCTCACATTTTCTAGATCCATCTTCAATTCATTTGAAGATATTACAAATCCAAAATATAAAACTTATGTCTTCATAAAATAACACTTATTCAGATTTACCAACATCGTTTCCTGCTACAACCTCCTGAACACCATCTTCAAGTGTCTTAAATTCTCCTCCTCAGTCTTACTGAAAACTAGAATATCATCTAAATAGACAATTACAAACTTCCCAATAAACTCTTTGAGCACTTTATTCATCAATATCATGAATGTGCTTGGAGCATTTGTTAAGCCAAATGGCATAAAAATCCACTCATACAATCCTTCATTTGTTTTTAATGTTGTCTTCCATTCATCTCCTTCTCTCATTCTTATCTGATGGTAACTGCTTTTCAAATCTGTTTTGTAAAAACAACTAGCTCCACTCGAACAATCCATCAAAATAATCCATTATGGGTAAAGAAAATTTATACCTGATGGTTATCTTGTTGATGGATCTGGAATATGTGCACATTATCCAACCTCCATCTTTCTTTGGACTCAACACAGTTGGTACTGCACACGGGATCAAACTTTCTTTGATCAGACCTTTGTCCAACAACTCTTGGACCTGCTCCTTGATTTCTTCATTCTCCTAAGGGGTTAATCTGTATCTTTCTTTATTCGGAAAACTTGTTCCCGTAATAAGTTCAATATGGTGACTAATACTCTTGATGGGAAACAAAGTATGAGGCAACTCCTCCACCACAATGTCAACAAACTCATCCAGTAATTGTTGAACTTCTACAGTAAAATTATTCATATAAGTATTTATAAGTATGACTCTTGGCTTACTTATAACAACAAGTTTCATTTCCTTATCTTTCTTGACTTCTTTAAAGATCCCCTTCCCACTCATGACAAGTATACTAGGACTAGCCTCATCTTTGAATCCCTTATCTTCTAATGGTAACAACATATGTTTACACCCATTTTTCTCAAGGGTATAAGTATTCTTCCTCCCATCATGTATGACATTTATTTCATATTTCCATGGTCTCCCCAACAGAACATGACAAACATACATAGGTATGACATCACATAAAACTTCATCCTTATAACTACAAATCATAAACTCAAATTTACACCGTCTACTTACCATAACTTGATGTCCCTTTTGCAACAACGACACCCTGTATGGAATCGTATGTGTTTTCTTCTCCAACTTCATTTTTTCCACCATCTCCATGGATACTAAATTGCCAATGCTCCCACTGCCTATGATCACCTTGCATACTATGTCTCTGGTCTTGCAAGTAGTTTTGAATAAATTGTTTCTTTGGAATGGTTCTCGTACCTCTTTTTCTGGCTTCACAAGATCTTTCATCATCATGAGCGATCTTCCTTCTTCAGTTTTTTTGCCTTCATCTCTGCCTCCACATTTCTCTGTCGCGCCTCAGAAATGTGATCTTCTCTAACTCTTGCATTCTTGTTTTATGTACATTCCCAAGACATGTTCCATATTTTCCCGCAAGCATAGCACTTGACTTCTCCTCCTCTGCCTCTTCCTCTACCTCTCGAAAAATGATTTCTTCCTCTAGATTATCGTCCTCTAGAATTTCCTCCTCTATATATCTGACTGTTAAATCCTTCAACTTCTCCCCTAGGTCTCTAGAACTTTTCTCTGGTGGTTCCTCTTCCTCTGCTAGGACTCTTTCCCCTGTTCATTTCACTCTGATTTCTCACCAATTTTATTTTTCTTTAAAGGATATATGATAAGCATCATTTATATTCATCATCTTTATCATACTAATCTCATCATGGATTTCATACCTCAATTCATTAATGTACCTGGAAACTTTATCTTAATCATTTTCCCTATGTCCTGCTCTTGTATTCAACTTATAAAATTCTTTAGTATATTCCTTAAGCGTCAAACCTTTATGTCTCAGATTCTACAACCTTATGAACAGATTCAACTGATAATATTTGGGTATGAATTTAGCCTCGAGCTTGGCTACCATTCTATCCCAACTCTTAATTTTGGTTTTACCTTTCCTTCGTCTATCATCTTGTAACTCGTCCCACCATAAATTTGCATGTCCCTTCAACATGGTCACCACATGCTTTACTTTATTATCATCATCAATCTCCTCATAATCAAAATACTTGTCTAAAGAAATTATCGAGTCAAGTAATTCTTCTACATTCAAATTAACTTCATACATTGAAACTTCCATCTTCGCTTTGGTTCTCAGCTTGGAAACATCTCTCTACAATCTCTCCTCTGCTGCTTGTTCTCCTACAACTTCTTCTTCTTCTAGATCTTCACTTTCAGCCTCACTAATATCACCAGCCTCTGGTCCTCTTCTTTATGTTTTTTCCATGGCATCCATCCTTGCACGAAGTTGTCTCATTTCCTCCTCCATAACTACATTGACTAACACTCTCTCTCTACCTCTCCTCGATGACATGATTCCAAATATTTATTCTCAAAAATCTTATTCCTTCTCTGATACCACTTGGTGCAAACCCCCCTTAAGGGCTCGCGCGACCTCCTGGTCTAGGATTGAACTAAACAAGATCCAATGTGGATCTCGGGTCCCCACAAAACCCTTAAAATTTGTACCACAAACTTTTTTTCTATTCGTGAGGGTCCTCTTTCTCTCACAGAGTCTCACATGACCTCAAGATTCAATTGAAATGGGTAACTCTAACGCTTTGGAACTTTGGTGATCTGGAGGATTTATCAATACAACACTTCACAACTAAAACTTTTGAACTAGCGAAGGGTCGAAATCCACATATATGATGGGTGGTGTTTACCCTCAGATCAATGGTTTGTGTTTACTCCAGACTCCGGGGCTTCAGGACTTCTCCATGCCAAAACAATCCCAACTTAAAATAGTCAGAATAGTCGAATTTCGAACGACTCAGAAATATACGGTCCACGTTTACCCGACAACTAATGGTCAAGATTTACTCTAGGATTCGGTAGTTTCTCCACTCCATGCAAAAATGAATAACTTTTCCCGGGGTTCTTAATCACCATACTACTTAGGGATCCAACAACATACACTCGCCTACTAATCTACAGTGTAGATTCACTCTGGGGCTTCGAGGCTTTGGGGCATTCTTGTGGCAAACTTCAAAATGTCGAAGAAACAAATTATGAAGGACTTGGGGATCTACTCTCGCTATCCCTCCTTGAGCTTCATTACCTAAATAACTCAAACTTTGGCGCACACTTTACGCTTCTCTCCTGAGCTTGGGACTTTTGAAAGTCACCTACACACTCACTACACTATCTCTCCTGAGATTTAACAACACTTAGCAAAGTGTTGACTCCATGCACTCCTTGCACTTCCTCCCTCCTCTTGAGATTTTACACTGCTATGAGTGTAAGCGCACTCCTTGCACTTGCTCTGTGAAAACTTACACTATCTCTCCTGAGATTCTAAACCTATAGATGGTTCGGCCTCTCCACTCCTTGCATTGGCACTGTGCACTCCTTGCACCGATATTTTAGAAGAGAAACAATTGAAACTTATAAATTACTTCAACGACTCATTCAACCAACCATTTCGATGCATACACACACAAAATACAGAGGAAAACAACATAACATTATCCAATTACTCAGAGATAAAAAATATTCATCATCTAAGGAATTGAAAGTAATTATCTTCTTCTATATTCCTTCAACAATAATTTACAAGATATTTTCAACAACATTCAGCAATAGCAACAAAAATGACAACAACTTCCAACAACCTCTTAGTAGTGATAACAATATCCTCCTCTAGGCATAGATTAGATTTATTTATACATGAAGGGGCTTCTCAAACCTTCCATCTAAACTATTCTAGTTCTTTCTTATCATAATTAAAAGTATCCTACCACTAGGATTATTTCAATAAATGAACAATTACAATTCAGATATGAGTCACCTCTCAAAATATGTACAATCCTATAGGCATTAAATATATTTACAATCTCCTAGAACATAAAGTGACGTTCCCTCCTTGGCATCCAAACCAGTTATAATGCACTTCGTTGGATGTTGCGTCATCTTCCACCCTGCCTTATTAAATTATGATGGTGATTCTCCTGCATCAACAAAAAAATGAACCCAACTAAAACTAACAATGATCCCCAGGTCCCAAACCACTCTTAAATATGTGGAGCACCCATCACCCCGAATATTTTCCTGCAATGTGCTAACACGAGGGGCCTCCTGAAGGTTACATATCATTAGATCAATTAGGTACTATGAAGACTTGGTGCACTCTTCATAGAATATCCCCTCTAGGAAACTAATCCACTCCTCCATATTCTCTCAAAAGTAACATATCAGTCTCCCATATGTAACAACTGCCAAAATATCAACCCATGAAATCCCATGGTCCCATGCCATCACTAGAAATGACTCGTCATGTTGTTGTTGCACCACTCTGATAATAAATATATGATCCTTCTACCTGGACTGCATCCTCCACTCCTGCAACTCCAAATTGTAATTCCTCGAAGATATGTCCCCATTATCAAGGATTATATCCTGCCAGTTAATCTCAGTGGAGTCACCCAAACCAACTCTAAAATCATACATCCAGAAGGATTCTATGTGGCCACAAAGTAATAAGGCATCCATGACACCTAGTCCCCAAATATCAAAGGGAAAATCCCTAATACTCCAACTCCCCCAGCATACTACAATCACCCAAGCATCATCTAGACAATATCCTAACATATAATGCACAAACTCCCTCCATGTGAACACAAGGATATTGTAGGTGGTAAAGTCACCAGGATCCCAAACTAGCTTTTATGATGTGAAGCACTCTCTACTCATAGCACTGGTCTGCAAGGTGCTAATACAAGAATCCCCCTGACGTATCCTGGTAATCCAAGCAATCATGAGTTACATAAACATAGTCAAATCCTCACAAGACCACTCCTCTAACAAACCACACCTAGGCCTCCCAAAAGTAAACTCTGAAAATATGAAACTCGTGCTCTCCTCTCTAATAGTAGTTGATCTGTCAAAAAATGTAATCCTAGGGTCCCAAAATAATCCCAGAAAGGAACCACCATGTTGACGTCGTGCCACTATGATCATCTTCGTTGGACCAATGTGCTCAGTCTACATCCTTCTCTTCTGGAACCCCAAGTTGAACTTCCTGAAGGGACTGAGACCACTATCTTGAATCCTCCCCTATAAATGTGTCTCAACAAATTCATGGCCCAGCTCGAGTCTGTCCTTCCATATATAATAAGTCTCTACCTCTCCTATACTGACATCCCAAAAAAAAGTTAGACCAATCACTATCATTTATCTGTCAATCATCATCAATGGTATGGTTTGAAGGTACGGTTTATAATTAATATATTTATTTTATTAATAAAAATATTTTTGACAAATATTTTTATACTGTTTTAGGAAAATATATAAAAATATCATTTGAAATCTATATTTTTGTTATAAAAAGGATATTTTCCTTTAAATGATTATGATGATGATTAACGTCCACTAAGACCGAATTACTTGCGATCCTTTAGAATTTTGTTTTTGTGATCGAAAAGCATTAAGAGAAGCTTTCCAACATCACTATATTTTTGTTGAGTTAAGAGGTTAGGAAGGTTGATAATGTGACAAATATTTTGAAAATGAGATCTAATATGGGTATAGGCTGGAAAATCTAAGAGAAAATGTTTTTCATCTTCAACCTTCTTAGTGTCACAAAGGTGACACACTCTTTCATCCCATGACATTTCAGTATGGAGCTCATGAGAATTTGTTCTTATCTTAGCAATGTTGATTTTTTTCTTTACACTTGGCAAAATGGATAGATAAGTTTGATCTTCTAGATTAGGGTTGATTACATCCTTATAATACCTTAATTTTCTTTTTTCCTCTAATTCTTTATCACACCACATTTTCTCCTTGAGTTTTGATTTGACATTTTTTTAATAGTATCTTTATTCTACAAAATGGTGTCTTCCATGATTCCCTAGTAGTTTAGCCAAGACCAGGCATCTTTATGTCATCCTCGCTTAAGTCGATGGTGTTTATGACTCGATTTTGAAGCAATTTTAGGAAGCCTCTTATCTTCCATGTTGTTTAACTTGTTCTTATATATTAGGTATCTAGTCATAGCCATGCTCTCAATGGGCCAGAGGCTTGTTTCTAAGAGGAGGATGGGATAGGGTGTATTTCCTTTAATTTTGATATTGTAGGTTACAAAATTCATTTGTATTTTCTCTATCTTTCTCCAGCATCCATGAGAGTTACTACAGCCCCATACTTCACATCGATAAAGAATAACAGGTGTAAAAAGAGTCTCAAAGAGTAGTTTCTTCTTATCCCAACTCTAAAGATCAGTTGATTTACAATTGTTTTCAAGCCCATAATAAGTTTTCCATCCCCTAGTAATCCTTTTCTCAATTCTATAATTCCAATTGAGCTTGTGGTGAATATCAATTCCAAGATATTTGAATGAAGTCGCTTCCTCCAAGTTGTTGTTGTCATATATGAAGGTATCATAAGGGATATTATTGGATTTAATAATCATGACCTTAGTCTTATCAGTATTAACAGTCATACACATATTGGAGAAAAAATCCTTGAGTATTCTTAATTGGTTTTCAAGATCATGGGGACTCTTTTCCATAAGAACGATATCATCGACATAAAGAAGATGATTCATGACTATACCAGTGAGAGTAGGGCTGACACAACTTGCTTTTTCCAAGCAATCTTCTAACTTGTCAATGTATATGCCAAAAAGGGTAGGGGACAAGGGACAACCTTGTTTGACTCTGATATTACAGTTAATCTCTTTTGACCATACCTCAATGTTTTTAAAATTGGCAATAATGTTCTCATACATCCTTATTGTAGCAGCCCTCAACTCGAGAGGCACTTTTATCTCTTCCAGCCTATTCCAAAGGTTTTTCCTAGGAACCATGTCAAAATCTTTTCTAAAGTCAACATAACAACAAAAAAGATGTGTTTTAGTATTGTGGAACTCCTCTACAATGATCTTAAAGGTAACAATATGGTCCACAGTTGAATGATATCTCCTAAACCCAGCTTGGCCTTTATCTATTTTACCGTGACTTTCTAGCCAAAGGATAATCTTCTTTTCCAAATAATTCCATAGAGCTTGGATAAAATCGGGTTAATCATAATGGTCCTATAATTAAAGGGAATGTTTCTATCCCCATTTTAAAAAATAGGAACAATGAGGCTTTGTGTCTAGGGTTTAGGGAAGCCATGCTTGACTGCTAAATTGAAGAGTTTGTGTATGTGAGGGATAAGCATTAGCCCTCCGATTTTAAAAATTTCAGCTTGGTAGCCTTCATTTTCCTTATCTTTCCCATTTGCAAGCCGCTTAACCCCTAACTCTATGTCATCTAAAGAAAAAACTTCTTCCTTTGTAGGGATAATAGGAATGGTGTCCATGGCATTAGAGAACTCGTAAAGAATTTTAAGGTAGGAATTATAGTCCCTTAAGG
>SNQJ01S0002232.1:76999-91086 GCA_010110895.2 Picea sitchensis
TGATGTTCAATGATTTTTTATGCTGTCTATGTTTATTTCTACATAAGTAATCCTTTATTATGTGTTGCAAATTGATCCGGTTGCCTTAAACACATAACATTTCACTTGCAATTTAATTTAATCAAGTTTATCAAGTCTTCGTCTTCAATTTTAGATCATACGTGGAAGAGGAGGTTCCTCCCGAACCCACCACGAAAGAGGAGGGGCAAGCGCAAGCACGACAACGCCACAAGACACAAGAAGCAGAGGTGGCCACCAGCGAGGAGTTAATGGATGGCCACCACCCAGAGCATCCACCTTCAGTTGACTGGGGATACCGGAAACTTGTCTTTGAGATTAGGAATAAGCTGGAAGACCAAATCTTCCACCTCGCGAGAATGGATCAACGGCTTGACATGTTCTTTGCGGCACATTCCAGAACTCCGTCAAAGAAACAATGTCCGACTTGTGCGCAAGTTTATTCGTTTCCAACGAGATGGAGGCACTCTGAGGACGAGGACAAGCATCCCGGTTCAGAGGTTACTTAATGTCCAGAAATAGACTTCGGTTTTGGTTTTGTTGTTATAATTTATGCCTTAAGATAGCTAGCTACCAGTTTTTCTTAGCACTAGTTAGGAGAACCAGTTTCATGCTCGCGACTGTTAGTCCTGGTTTCCTTCGGGCAAGACGTAGCATCGTCAACTTTGATAATTTTGCTAATTTTGCATACTGGGTGACACATGGACATGGATGCCCAGCTGTCCCAGTTTCCTGCTCAGGCAGGACAGTTGGCATCATTAATAGATATGTATTTTGTTTATGGTAATATAATAGGCTCCACCCTTTTTTACTTAAAAAAAAAAATATATTGATTATAATAAATTTGAATTAAATGATATATAATAATAATAATTTATTTTTAAGATCACGGCAAAGCCACACACCAAATTAGTATATGAGACCCTTTAATTTTGTATCTAAAATTTTAGGTTTCAATATTGGTATATATCCCGGAGTTCATAGATCTTCCCCACGTCTCCTCCTGATCGGACAGCTATAAGTCATTTCGAGTGATCTGACGGCTCTAATCTATTCCAGCTCTTCGAACTTCTAAGATCTGAAATCTCAAACTCTTGTCTCTGTTGACTGGATATCTCCTGGAGTGGAAGATCTGCTGACACGCGCCTCCCCCATCAATGGTTGTGCTCTCGCTTCGATATTTTGACCTCCTCAACCAGATCAACGGTCTTATGACTCCTTCCTTGATCAACGATCAAGGTTACCTCCGAGTCCTCGGACCTCTTCTCCTCCACTTTCTTCTAGAGTTTAGGATCTAGCGCCGCGTATCCTTCTTCACATCGATGACTCTCGTTGTTTCGGATTTCCAGGCTTCGGAAATCTCAAATTTCAACAAACACAAACCCCCAGAGTGAATCCTTCCGGAGTGTCAGATATCTTGACACCTGTCCAACCTAGATCAACGGTTGTCGTTAGCTCTGGCTATTCGGGCTTCGACGATCTCAAAACTCAAACTCCTCCTTCGCATTCTCCTGGAATGACTTCACCCAGAGTTCACGATCTTTTTCCACGTACCCCTTCTAGATCTAACGATCCAGAATCTCTTCGGGTCTTTGGCGCTTCGGCTTTTCGACGCTTCGGGCTTTGGCTATTTCAATTCTCAAACTGAAAATCTAGAGTAACTTTCCTCGGAGATCGAGATATGATGACAAGTGTCCCCTCACAGATTGATGGCTCTCGACTCTTCGGCTCTTCGGGCTTCATGTATTTCAACGTCACACCTCCACCTCCTTCTGGATCTCCCGACTAGTTGACACGTGTTCCCTATGGATCCAATGGTCCAGATTCGTTCCGACCCTCCAGCTCTCCGCGCTTCGGGAATCTCAAGTTTCAAACCTTGAGAGGTTCTCTCTCCAGTGCATGTGAGCGTTAAGATTCGTGCACCTTCCTCTGATCAGATAGCTGGCGATCCTTCACGCTCAGATCCAACGGATGGGATTCGCTCTTTCTACTATGCTTCGTTCACTCACTGGATGTAGATCTAATGGTCCAGGCTCTTCTCTACAACCGATCAGATGGTTGTTTTTTCTCTTCCTCCTGAGCTTTAGAATTCTCCCGACTTAGAAGATTTTATCATTGTTCAAAAGGTCTCAACCTTTGAAATTCCTCCCGCGAACCCAACTCTTGGTCTTGCTTCGCTCTTGTAGCGTTATCCCTCCTTTGAGATTTCATACTTAGGATAAGTCCGACTCTTTCGCAATCTTTGCATTATCCCTTCTTATCTTATGGACTTAGAACAAGTCTGACTCCTATTCACGCCTTGCGTTCTCGGGATTTCGTCAAAATCAGAATCCGAAGGATTTCTTGAACAAGAAATACTTCTCACCCTCCAAGCGTTCTCTTGGCTCAATGCACACCTTGCAGAGCTTTTCTTCATAGAGTGTTCAGTAACTTTGTTTCTTATCGAACTCAACACAGAGTTCTTCTGTGCACACTTGACCGGCTCAATGCCCACATGGAAGAACTCTACAGAGTCTTCAATGACTCTAGTTATCTCTGAACTTAATAAAGAGTTATCCCCGTGCACTCCTTGCACTTCTGTTGATGAAGGTTCAATGGTATCCCTCCTGATCTTTCCCTTGAGGTTAAACCTCTATCAATGCATTCTCTGCAGGCTGTGTGCACTCCTTATACTTAGAAACTCAAAGACGAGAAACAATTGAAACTCATACAATACTTCACCAGTTAAGCATTCAAACCATGAAATGCATAAAAACATAAAATGAACACAAATACATAAACAAACGATATGCATGAAAAACTGCTTCTCTATTATCTCTGTGTGTCTATACAGATGTTTACATAAACTGGACTGTAATAGAGTCTCAGTTTTCTCTCAACTCTCTCCCTCTGAACTATTCTACCTCCTAACTCTTCTAAGACTCTCTATCATTCTTTCTTTCTCTCGAAATTTGACACAAGATCTCTTTACAAAAGAGGGGATCTGTGAGCTCATCCTTTATCACCTAACCTCATCTATTACATTGAAGTTTCATAAATGTTTTACCCAGAATTGACTACGATCTGGGCCTGCCACAAGCAACCCTTTAAGGCAATTCAACCACTACTTGTACAAAGGCATGGCCCATCATTTACAACCTTACAACATGAAAATCCATATAGGATTATTTCAAATTAAAAAAAAATGGGAGCGTTAATTCCTCTCCCTTTCTCCATTGTGTGTTTGTGTGCTGGCGTGTTGGCACATTTGCTGAGTTGGATCGATGCTCCTGCATCATACTCCCCTGCTGGTAAAATCATGAGCTCCTCTTCTCCAGTGTTGAAATCCTCTTGGATCCCAAATTCTCTTCTGGAGTTGTCCTCTTTCTCCTTTGCTTGGTTGTTGTTGTTGTTGCATCTTCTTCTTCTTATTCCCTACTTCTATGGTAGGCTCTCTTCTACTCATATCCCCTTTGTTGACTTCTTCTAGATCTGACCTCAACATCAACCTTCTTATCTCCTCTATCAACCTTTCCAGCTACTCCAGTGGCTAGCTCTTCTTATGCAGTCTTCTTTGTTGCAATTCTTCCTTATCAGTGGGTAGATCATCATGATCCCCCATGTCATTTTCTTCTTTTGTGGCATTAGCTTTCCACCATGTTAAGAACCTGGATAGATCTAAAAATATAATGACCACAAATACTGAATACACAATAGATCAACAGAGAAATATAGATGAACAATATGCAAAATCTCTTTTATTACTATCAAACCCTTGAGGTAGGGAAACATCATACAATGGATCCTATTATGGAATGTATCCTCTCATGTTCACTTGCCTCTTCGAGGGGGCATCCTCCTATTGAGATTTAGCTCCAAACACAATATTTCTCTTCATATCCCATTACATTGCTTGAACCCCTTTATATAGTGCTACCATCACCTAAGAACATTCTAGAGGAGGAATCTTCTAGAAGTAAAACCTTCTAAGAAGTCCCCTTACATTTATTATATCTAACTACCATAGTGGGCCTTATTTAATAATATAGTGGACCTATTCCACCTTACATTGAATGGCCTCCATTATTATCACTATGGGCCCTTTGGGCCCCCCCACTACCTCTCTAGCTACCTTACATTACATTGAATGGCCTCCACTATTATCACTATGGGCCCTTTGGGCCCCCCCACTACCTTACACACTCTGTTGCCTTATCACTAAGTTGTTGCCCAACTTCCTCCTCTAACCAATTGCCTTCTGTCAGCTCCTCTTGTGTTGGTTCAAGTCCAACTTCTTCCAGCAGCTCCTCTGGTTGGTATGCTCCTCCTTTGTGATGGAAGTATTCAACTTCTCATTGTTTTCATTCACATGGTCTGCAAATCCACATGAATATCCTCCTATTAGCACTCCTCACTGACATGAACTCACTTTCGAGCTCCTGAGACTTTCAAACAGTCTCATTTCTTTCTCTCTGCCCACCTGGTAGTCTATGAGATCAATCGATCCCATCTCGTTGCCCACTTGGAAATCTGAACTTTCAACACTGCTCCTCTGGCACTATTCGAGACCTCCACTTGATCTCTTTCCATTTCCCACCTGGAAAATTGAAAGTCCATTTCCTCCCACTTGGCAGTTTAGGATATCTTCATCTGATCTCTTCTCCTCCTCGTCGTTGATATTTCTCTGAGTCTCTAGTTCAAAAATGTGAATTAGTTCCTCCTCTGTGTCACTGAGGTTTTTAGTATGCCTCAACCACCTCCTCATCAGCCTTCTTTGTCCTCTGGCCAATAATTCTCTTACTAGCCACTTCACCTTCTTCCTCATGGGCCATTCATACACCCAATGCATTTTTTCATCCTGTTACATTTCAAATGCAAGCTTCTCCATTCTGGATCTTATCTCATTGAACTCCAGATCCATCTCTGGATTATTCTTCTTCAGTCGGTGGCCTTTTCTTTGACCATGCCCATGGCCTTCAATAGCCATTTTCACCTTCTACTTTCCCTCTTGGAAAGCCTATGGATCACTCTTCATCTGCGAGCATCTCCATTTTCTCTCACATCTCATCTGGCTGTTTAAAATTTTTTCATTGCGTCCATGCAACAACCTTCTCACAGAATATCAATACTCTACCTTCTTCACCTCTTTCTTATTTGTTGTATGCAAGAAAGGCTAGGTCTTCTGATTACCTCCATTGCCTACAAAAATCAATTATGTGCTTTGATACCACCTGGTATCAGACTATATATTTTCTCTTCTCTCTTCTACAGAAATAAAAAAATATGTGCTCTGATACCACCTGATGCAGCCCCCCTACCTCAGCAGGGTCTGTCGATATCCCGGTCACTGGATATTCACTAAATTGAGTTGGATTATCTCTTTTGGGCCCCATTTGGAACCTCCACTAAGAAAATCCACAGGCCCTCTGTGAACTACACCCATGTGAACAAGCACTGGGCACAAGTTCCTTCCACGCAACCACAGGCTGTGACCGCACACCTCACAAAGGGCGTTTCACGATTTTGTGTATCGAGTATCCTGCATGTGAGCCACCCGACTCTCCCGACCTCTGATATCCCAATAGAGGCCTAGCGCATTCTATATCCTCCCTTATCCTTCTCCACGTGACCACCACCTGTGACCACAATTCTAATTGAAAGGTGCGTCCTGAAATCGTGTGTCGAGTCCTTGTGTGTAAGTCACCTGGACTCTCTCGATTTTCAATTTCCCGATAGGATCCTAACACTTGCTAACTCCTCCTTCATATGACCATGGGCAGTGACCTTGTGGAACTATATGATTGTGGGCGCGAGAAAAAGAGGTTTTAGACCAACCTTGTTTTCACCCCGCAATCCTGCTCCAGCTGACACATACCCCGTCACTAAAAAATTGGTTGAAAATGCGGCCCGCTGAAGGAATATTATCATCCGAGCATGTCTTGGCCCTGCAACCCCTTCTGTTCGTCGATCTCTACTCCTTTGGCACTTCTTGCGATCAAAAGATGCTATCAATATTTGTTCCGCTCTTCCTTCCTCCTTCCACGCATCTCCCCAGATCTCCACGATCGGTCGACACGTAACTCCCCTCTGGATCAACGACTATTGTTGACTCCTCCTTTTACGCCTTCGGGAGTTTCAACTCTTACCTCCACTCTCCTCTATGTGGCAATCTTTTGTAGTGGAAGATCTGTTGCCACCTGTCCCCTCGAATCTATGGCCAGGATCTCCTCCACGAGTCTGACCTGCGGGAATCTCAAATCTCAAATCCTTTTTCTTCCCCTCAAATACACGCAATCCTACCACGTGTCCTCTTAGATCGAACGACCTAGGATTATTTCGGGTCTTTGCTCGGAGTTCAAAGATCTTCGCCACATCTCCTCCTGATTGGACGACTATAAGTCATTTCGGGTGATCTAACGACTCTAATCTGTTCTGGCTCTTCAGACTTATGAGATATCAAATTCCAAACTCTTGTCTTTGTTGATTGGTATCTCCCAAAGTGGAATATTTGTTGACACGTACCTCCCCAATCAACGGTTGTGCTCCCTCTTCAAGATTTTGACCTCCTCAACCAGATCAACAGTCCTAAGACTCCTTCCTTGATCAACGATCAATATTACCTCCGGGTCGTCAGACCTCTTCTCCTCCACTTTCTTCCAAAGTTTGGGATCCGGCATCGCGTGTCCTTCTTCACATCGACGACTCTCATCGTTTCAAATTTTCGGGCTTCGAAAATCTCAAATTTCAACAAACGCAAACCCCCAGAGTGTCAGATCTCTTGACACCTATCCAACCTAGATCAACGGTTGTTGTTCGCTCCCGTTGTTCAAGCTTCGGCGATCTCAAAACTCAAACTCCTCCTTCGCGTTCTCCTGGAATGACTTCACCCGGAGTTGACAATTCTTCACCACGTACCCCTTCTGGATCTGACGGTCCAGAATATCTTCGGGTCTTTGGCGCTTTAGCTCTTCAGCTATTTCAGTTCTCAAACTGAAACTTTAGTGTAACTTTCCCCAGAGATCACAATCTGATGACAAGTGTCCCCTCGTATATCAATGGATCTCGACTCTTTGTCTCTTCAGGCTTCAAGTATTTCAACGTCACACCTCCACCTCCTTTTGGATCTCCTGACTAGTTGACACATGTTCCCTCTAGATCCAATGATCCATATTCATTTTGGCCCTCCGACTCTCCATGCTTTGGGAATCTCAAGTTTCAAACCTTGAGAGGTTTTCTCTCCTGTGCATGTGAGCGCTAAGACTCATGCACCTTCCTCTGATAAGACGGTTTTCAATCCTTCACGCTCAGATCCAATGGATGGGATCTGCTCTTTTGTCTACGCTTCCTTAACTCATTGGATGTAGATCTAATGGTCCAATCTCTTCTCTACAAATGATTAGATAGTTGTTGTTTCTCCTCCTCCTCCAGAGATTTATACTTCTCTTGACTTAGAATATTTTATCAATGTTCAAAAGGTCTCAGCCTTTGAAATTCCTCCCGTGAACCCAACTCTTTGCCTCACTTTGCACTTGTAGCGTTATCCCTCCTTTGAGCTTTCGGACTTAGGATAAGTCCAAATCTTTTGCAATCTCTGCATTTTCCCTTCTAATCTTATGGACTCAGAACAAGTCTGACTCCTATGCATGCCTTGTGTTCTTAGGATTTCATCAAACTCATAATATGAAGGATTTCTTGAACAAGAAATACTTCTTTCCCTCCTGGCCTTCTCTTGGCTCAATGCACACCTTGCAGATATTTTCTTCACAGAGTGTTCAATAACTATGTTTCTTACTGAACTCAACACGGATTTCTTCTGTGCACACTTGCACCGGCTCAATGCCCACCCGACAGAGATCTATAGAGTCTTCAATAACTTTGGTTCTCTCTGAACTCGATAAAGAGTTATCCCCGTGCACACCTTGCACTTCTGTTGATGAAGGTTCAATGATATCTCTCTTGATCTTTCCATTGAGGTTAAACCTCTGTCAACGCACTCTTTGCGGACTATGTGCACTCCTTGCACTCGAAAACTCAAAGACGAGAAACAATTGAAACTCATACAATACTTTACCAGTTACGCATTCAAACCATGAAATGCATAAAAACATAAAATGAACACAAATACATAAACACACGATATGCAAGAAAAATTGATTTTCTATTATCTCTGTGTGTCGATACAGATGTTTACATAAACTGGACTATAACAGAGCCCCACTTTTCTCTCATCTCTCTCCCCTTAAACTATTCTACCTCCTGACTCTCCTAAGATTCTCTATCATTTTTTCTTTCTCTCGAAATCTGATACAAGATATCCTTACAAAAGAGGGGCTTTGCGAGCTCGTCCTTTCTCACTTAACCTCATCTATTACATTGAATTTTCATAAATGTTTTACCCAGACCTGAATATGTTCTGGACTTGCTACAAGCAACCCTTTAAGGCAATTCAACCACTACCTATACAAAGGCATGGCCCGACATTTATAGCCTTACAACATGAAAATTTGTATAGGATTATTTCAAACTTAAAAAAAAAACGGGAGCGTTAATGCCTCTCCCTTTCTCCATTACGTGTTTGCATGTTGCCACATTTGCTAAGGTGGAGAGATTCTCCTGCATCATACTCCCCTACTGGGAAAATCATGAGATCCTTCTCATGAGTTCCTCTTCTCYAGTGTTGAAATCCTCCTGTATCCCAAATTCTCTCCTGGAGTTGTCCTCTTGCTCATATGCTTGGTTGTTKCTACTGCATATTCATCTTCTTCTTCCCTGCTCCTATGGTATGCTCTCTTATGTTCAGCCCCCCTTTGTTGACTGCTTATGGCACTGACCTCAACATCAGCCTTCTTATCTCCTCTATCACCCTCTTCAGCTGTTCCAATGGTTGACTCTTCTTATGCAGTCTTCTCTACTGCAATTCTTCCCTATCAGTGGGTAGATCATCATGATCCCCCATGTCATTTTCTTATTCTATGGAATTAGCTTTCCACTCTGTTGCCTCATCACTGAGTTGTTTCCCAACTTCCTCCTCTGACAAATTGCCTTATGTCAGCTCCTCTTGCGTTGGTTCAAGTCCAACTTCTTCCAACTGCTCCTCTGGTCGTTATGCTCCTCCATTTGTTTCCAACTTAACTTGTTGGATGTGCAATATTTGCACCATCACCCTTCTCTCTAGAGCTTCCAATTCCTCATATAGCTCAGCAAATTCCATGTTGTCTGTTTCTCCTTCTGCTGCAAGCTCCAGTGCTGCAGTCATCTCTGTTTCAGCTTCCTGTCTGAAAATTTTGAGCAATTTTGTTGAATTCTCATCTCCCTCTGCTGGGGTAGACATCAGTTTCTGGTCCATTTCTTTCTCTTTGACAGTGTTTGTTGGATGTCTTTCCTCTTCTGTTGCACTCTCATCATGTGCACTGGCCTCTACTTGGTTGTTTGGTAGGAATATCTTGATCCCTCCAATAATCAAAATGCTCCTCTGATCCTCCTCCTTTGTGATGGAAGTATTCAACTTCCCATCGCCTTCATTCAGATGGTCTGAAAAACCCACATGAATCTCCTCCTATCAACACTCCTCGCTGACATGAACTCACTTCTGAGCTCTTGAGACTTTCAGATAGTCTCATTTCTTTCTCCCTTCCCACCCGATAGTCTATGAGATCAACCGATTCCGTCTCATTTCCCACTTAGCAATCTGAACTTTCAGCACTACTCCTCTGGAAGTATTCGAGACCTCCACCTGATCTCTTTCCATTGCCCACATGGAAACTTGAAAGTCCATTTCCGCCCACTTGGCAGTTTAGGAGATCTTCATCTGATTTCTTCTCCTCCTCGTCGTTTATATTTCTCCGAGTCTCTAGTTCACAAATGTGAATCAGTTCCTCCTCTGTGTCACTAAGGTTTTCAGTATGCTTCAACCACCTCCTCATCAGCCTTTGTTGTCCTCTGGCCAACAATTCCCTTACTGGCCACTTCACCTTCTTCCTCATGGGCCATTCATACACCCAATGCGTTTTTGCATCCTCTTGCATTTCAAATGAAAGCTTCTCCATTCTGGCTCTTATCTCATTGAACTCCAAATCCATCTCTAGATTCTTCTTCTTTTGTTGTTGGCCTTCTCTTCGACCACGTCCATGGCCTTCAGTATCCATTTTCACCTTCTACCTACCCTCCTGGAAATCCTATGGATCACTCTTCATCTGTGAGCATCTCCATCTTCTCTCACAGCTCATCTAGCTATTTAAAATTTTGTTATTGCGTCCATGAAACAACCTTCTCACAGAATGTCAATACTCTGCTTTCTTCACCTCTTTCTTATATGTTGTCTGCAAGCAAGGCTTGGTCTTCTGATTACCTCTGTTGCCTATAGAAATCAATTTTGTGCTATGATACCACCTGGTATTAGACTATATCCTTTCTCTACTCTCTACTACAGAAATACAAAAAAATATGTGCTCTGATACCACCTGATGTAGCCCCCCTACCTCAACAGGG
Source organism: Picea sitchensis (assembly GCA_010110895.2). Classification (NCBI taxonomy): domain Eukaryota; kingdom Viridiplantae; phylum Streptophyta; class Pinopsida; order Pinales; family Pinaceae; genus Picea; species Picea sitchensis. The sequence continues at coordinate 87,485 of SNQJ01S0002232.1, forward strand.
TCTTTCGACCTCCTGGTCACTGGCTCTTCACTAAACTGAGCTGGATTGGCTCTTTTGGCTCTTGTTTGGAACCTCCACTAAACAAATCCACAAGCCTTCTATGAACTGCACCCACGCAAACAAGCACTGGGCACAAGTTCCTTCCACGCAACCACGGGCTATGAATGCACGCCTCTCAAAGGGAATTTCATGATTTCGTGTATCAGGTATCCTGCATGTGAGCCACCTGACTCTCTCGACCTCTGATATCCTAACAGGAGCCTAGCGCATGCTAGATCCTCCCTTATCCTTCTCCATGTGACCACTACCTATGACCACAAGCCTAATCGAAAGGCGCATTGTGAAATCGCATATCGGGTCCTTGCATGTGAGTCACCTCAACTCTCTCGATCTTTGATTTCCTGACAGGAGCCTAACACTTGCTAACTCCTCCTTCATATGACCATGGGTGGTGACCTTGTGGAACTATATTATTGTGGGCACAGGCAAGAGTGGTTTTAGACCAACCTGCTTTTCACCCTGCAATCCTTCTCTAGATGACACGTACCACATCACTAAAATAGTGGTTGAAACTACATCTCGCTCAAGGAATATTATCATCCAAGCATGTCCTAGCCCCGCAATCCCTTAAATGTGAATAAGTGAATATAACATTTATCAACTGCCATCCCATATAATTATAGATTGTTCGGAATGATCATTGAAAAAGTCAAATATGCTTTCATTTAATCATGCCCATGCTCATTGGTATCCTTTTGAGTATCATTTTAATCTTAGTTCTTGATTTATATTTAGATGTATTTTTAATATAGGTCATTATTTAAATGTATTTTTAATATAGGTCATTGATTTTCATTAAAGTGTTGTTTAATATATGTTCTTGATCTCAACATAAATATTATTTTAATCTATACAATTAATATTTATTAAACTTTTTGTTTTTTTTAATGGCACCATAGAAATCAAATCTAACCATGATGAATATTAATATTCTAAACTTCCCAATAATATTTATTGGTGACTATTAACTAGCTCAAATAACATGTCACTATAGTTATAATACTTCTCTCTCATCGAGCCACAATTAAGGGATAAGTCACATATATCATGAAGGTCAAATTAAATGTCTCTTGAGGTATAAATCCAATGTTAATTCATAATCAAATCACAATACAATTGAAGGTAAAAACATTTTTCATTCTTAAAGTAAGTCACATATTCGTTGAGGGATAAATCATGTGTCTTTTGCTAAAAGTCACATCCCTGTTGAGGAATAACTCAATCACATGTACAATGAGGAAAAAATGTGTCCTTCTTAGACTAAGTCACATACTCATTGAGGTATAAATCACATGTCTTTTGCTAACAAAGTCACATGCCCATTCAGGAATAAATCTACCACATGACCAATGAGGACCAAATCATAAGAATGTTGAAGGCCAAAACACATGTGTTGCTTAGACTATGTCACATGTTCATTGATTACTAAATCACATGTCCTTTGTAGACCAATTTCCATGCATATTGAAGAATAAATCACACATTCTTTTGAGGAATACAATGTATCTCTCTTCCAAAAATCATTTTCCATTATGTTGGTTTCTTGGCAATTACATATTATGTATCTCTCTCTTTTCCATAATAGTTATCTACATGCCCATTTTCTTGCAACTTTTTCTCTCTTGGGCCACAATCCAAACCAACATACTTGATTAGGGCTAAAATACTTGCCATATTAGGTATTACACAATGCATCTCTCTTGGGACACTGTACATGTGCACATGCTTATTTAGGAATAAAAGCATGCATGTATTTATGGGTTTTACAAAAATAACATACTCAAATTGATTCTTACACAAATCATTAAGAGAAGCATTGGGATTGGGGAAGTTGAACCTAACAACGTACATTTCTCCTAAAAATTGAGGTAGAAAATGTAGAATGGATTCATTGGCAGGGGTATTGTTGTCAAAATTTCAGTGAGAAGACTGTAAATGAACTAGAGATTTAGAATATGTTGTAAAACTGCAAACTTATTCAGAAATAAAGATTAACTAAATCCATCTAAATGATGGTTGCCATTTGGATTTCTAGGGTAAAATATGTGTTTATTATGAGTTATTTTCTTGTTGTGTGATCTCTGTGTGATGACATTGTGGTTTCATTTGCATTTTGAAAATTGTTATGAGAATTTCTTACTGTGTTATAGTTGATTCTTGATTGAAATTATTTCTTGTTGAATATTTTTGTAACAATAATAGATATGAACTTTAAACCATCTATTTATTGTGTTCAGTGAGATCAAAAGCTCCAATAATAAAGTAAATGCAATTTTCCAACTAAATTTATATTCTTGTTATCTTCTAATTAATAACTCATTCCTTTTATATGGTGATGAGATATATGGCCATATGAACTCACTAGAGAGGTGTTCTTTTTTTGTGTGTGATGAATAGATCCATTTAGAACTTCAATTTATTCATCCAATACTTAGTTGAAAACTGAAATTACAATAGACATAGTCTATTCAAAACAACAAAGAATATTGTAATCACTACCTTTTGGTGTTATGTGTTAATTTATAGTTTACTACCAACAACTAACATGTTAAATTAATTTTCAACTATCACTCTTCTTCTAGTTCCATTAAAGTATTCTTCTAGTTCCATTAAAATATTGGCCCTCTATTACATGGTAAAGGCAACTAACATGTACTATTCTAGTTCCACTAAAGTATTGGCCCTGTATTGCATGGTAAAGGAAACATGTTCAATTCTATAAATGTTTGAAAGGATGAATGTGATAGGATTGTGTAACACGGAGCTCTTATTAAGTTAGAGATAGTTAAGGAATGGATATATAAACATTTTTTTGAGTATTATAAATCACCACAAAATATATTTATTATTTTTCATTTTTAAATTCTAAACTTATTTTCGTATAACATAAATCAATATAATTATTAACTTATTTTATATAATTATATACGTTTTTTTTCACTTTAATATATATTAATATATATTAATTTTATATGAAATTTAATGAAATATAAATACTCCAACTGCTTTTAATTTTTTTTATATTCCTACCAACTTTGTACCCATCAACATACTAAATAGCAAAAACTTATTTTTACAAGTGAAAAATATATTTTCTCATGAGTCTCTCTTTTTAACTTCAATCTCCAATAAAATTGGGATGTGCCTACTTTTGTGTTTTTCTAGGCTTTCTTTCCCTGATCGGAAAATCCACAAAGAAGACATGCGAATCATAAAAGATAGATATAATAGAAAGACGTTGATGTCGAATTAGACTTTCTTTGGAATTTTTCATTCACTTCGTTCTTTTATTTTTTTAATGTACATTTCTCCCAAACATTTGACTGATGCTATACAATCAACCGTTAAAATGGGTACCTTCAAAACTAAAAGGTGCTTATCGACAATCCCCTTTCCTCTATATGGATTTGATTGAGAATTTACACAAAATCTACATTGATATTTGCTAAACTTTATTAATTATTATAAAAATAAAATTGTCCCTACAATTTCAAATAATATTATAAATACTGATTATAATAAATTTGAATTAAATTATATAT
>SNQJ01S0002232.1:101278-117701 GCA_010110895.2 Picea sitchensis
CATCCTGTAGTGTTGCTCCTCCTGATTCCAATGAGCTATTACACTGAGAGGTTCCTCCAAGTAATGTGCCCAAAATGACCTCTTCAGTGATTTCAATTAACTTATAGCTCAAAATAGTCAAAATCATGGAAATCGTCGGAATGTAATGAAACCAAAGCCAACCTGTGAAGAATGGCTTATAATGATGGAATATGATGATCAATGAAAGCTGGACCCCACAATGTCTCTCAAATACCCCTGTACTCGCTATAACATCCATCTGGCTACTCTGGTCATCATAAATCTCTGCACTGTGATGATGTCCCAAAGTGGGGACATTATAGTCCTCCCTGCTAGAAAATTGTTTGTCCTCAAGCAATACCCAAATCCCTCCAAGTAAAATACCAGGATCCCATGTCCACCTTTGGGGTACATAGTAGAACCCATCGAAAGATGAACAATAGTATACCCCACCCCCTGGATCCCATATCAGGAAGTGAACTACAATACTCTGCGAAGCATAGTCTTGAAAGATATCAACCTTGTGAACCTCCTACACATGACACATGGCCTCATCTTGGAATGAGTCCATCCTCCAAATCACTACCAAGTTCCACACGGCCTCCATCAATTGCACATGTTGATGCCAGAATGAGGTATTGCAAGACCTCTGTGAGACACCCGCAAGCATTGTGCTCCCCTCAACACTGAAGCTAAATGGAAAGTTAGAACAACTTTCCCCCTGCAAAGGTCCACTCACCCATGTCAGTCAACGAAATTCTCAACCCTGCAATCCCTGGGTCCCATGCTAATCTCTATCGAAGATCACCATGATGACACTGCACTACTTTGACCATGACTGTCTCACCCCTGCATACATATTGGATCCTCCTCTCCTGGATCCTCAAGATGAAATACCTATGACCACCGAACCTATTGTCCAGAAACTGTATCTGTAAGTGCATCTCTGTAGAAAAAGTACATGTCCAAACATCTCTATGCCCTATCATGATGATCAAGTGAAAGCAAAGGTCTCGCCCCATAGGACAAGTACCTGTAGACCCACTCCAAACCAAACCAAGGTGGAGTGTGTGGCTCTCTGGTGCAACCTGGGTCAACATGAACATCGTGCTAACAAAACGGACTCCTGGGTCCCATGGAAAACTTGGAAGTTTATCACTTCCAATCTCCTCTAACTGCTCCTGTGTGAGGCTAATCACTGCCAGAAGCCCTATGTGCTCATCTACTACCACCTACCCCATGCTGCTCTCTCTCACACACCAATTCTCAACTGGCTGCCTATGACGATCCCTCTCTCTTCAGCTAGATGTTGTAGAGGTACTCATGGTAGGTGGCCTCGGCCTAGGCACTCTCCATGCTCTCGGCCACTGTCTATCTCTCCTCATGCAACTACTGATCTGGTGAAGGTTCTCAATCATAACCATGGGCTGTTGCAAAAGAGTAAAATATGCATACTCCCCTAAGTGTGTCTCCTCCCTGCAAGGAACTATACCCCTCTAAATGTCACCATACATCACGGCATGACTCTGTGAGCTATCCCCCATCACTGTATGCTCTGGCATACTCATGTCGTCTCCTGCAGACTCATGCTGCATCATAGATCCGGGGTGTGTTGCTGGATCAACCTCTACATGGAGATCACCCCCTCCCAAGACACAAATGGAGGTGTCCCCCATCAACTGGTGCTCCTCTGCTAGATCATCCACACCCTCTGTCAACGTGACTGACTGATACATCTGAGTGTCCACTAAGACAGATGAAGTGGATCTCTGATGGATCTCCTCAAGAGACTCATCTGTCCTAGACTCTGATTCTTGAAGGGTAATCAGTGTGCCTCTCAAGAATCCTCGAGTTCTCTCTAACTCCTGAGTGAGTCGGTCCATCTCCAACTCCTACTCCCTCAGAGCCTCATGATACATCTCACCAACCCTCAATAGATAATCCCTATCTGACAAAAACTGCTGGTATTCAGTCCTCATCACTGATACTCTCTCCCGGAGAGTGTGAAAATCATTCATGGAAAATCCTCCATTTGAGCTACCCTGTGCCACTGATGCTCTCCAACAGTAATCTGTCATCACTGCATGCATGTCATCAATACGTCTAGTGGCTACCCTGATCATAGCCTCACTAACTCTCAACTATGTTGCTAAGTGGTGTGACTCCTGATCATGGTCATACTGAGGTGCCATCTCAGACCCCTCACTGCTAGTGTTAGTCCTACTAGTGCCAACTCTAGAATCCCCCAAAACACTCTCTGCATAAGATAGCATTCTCAACTGCCCACTGTCTACGGTGCTACTGGGTCTGTCCATACGTAACTAGACATTATCCTCAACTACTAGCTCCCTCTGAATCATAATGTATCCGGTGTGAGAATTTGTATCCTCCTGTGCACTCAACCTGCTACTATCATCTGTGCCTGGATCCCATATAGATGTATCCAGACTCGTGTTATGGTCATCCTGACTGCTAAAAAGTGCATCCTCATCAATGCATTCTAATCCTGGAAGTAAGTGCTCCATCCACCTGTCATCCTCTGCAATCTACTCAACCAATGGAGTCTCCAACAGATGTGACTCCATCTCCTCTGGTTGACCTGTATGTGTGAGGTCAACTACCTATATGTCCTGTACCTCCTCCTGGATCTATGGGTCTATCTGTCCATGGTGTGCATCCCTCACACTAGGCTCATCCAACATACCTAACGTGCCACTGATCTCCTAAAGTGATGTGGCTATCATGGGTGTCTGAATAGGTGAGATATGTGTCACAGCCCCCATAGGAAGCTCATCATCTCTAGGTGCTAACACGTGTGAATCCTCACTAGTGTCACCACTCTGCTGAGGCATAAGGTCATCAATGGTATGTGATATGTCTGCTAAGACACTGGTGCTATCATCCTGTCCATCCTGCTGCTTATCCACTACACAAGGGTCATCATCCTCCTCAAGCGTGCAAGCATCAGTAGCCTCCGTGCAAGAGTCATCATCACTATCCTATGAGGTAGAGTCACTATCACTAGCCTCTGTGCAAGAGTCACTGTCATCATCGGACTACTCCAAATCCTCATCATCACTATCATAGTGTACCTCAATGATATGCTGCTTACCCTTACCCCTACATCTATGATCTGGTTCCCAAGGCACCTTGCAACTGTAGCAAAGTTACGTGCTCCTAATGGGTAGGGGGTTTCTTTGTGCTTCCTTCCATCTAGTTGTCATAGCTCTGTTTTCCTCTGCCATGCCAACCCAATGTGTAACTTCATCTTTGCTCCAACTAGGATTTTTATAGGATACAAAATGATGGAATGTCATTAGACCTCTGAGATTCTCATTGAGAGTTTGATATTCCCCATCACAATCAACAATCCTTCTGGTAAAGTCCAAAATATCCATAGATTTGTTTTCCTCTGCAATGTTGACCCAATATATAACCTGCTCTTTGCTCCACCTAGAATTTGTTATAGATAAAAACTGTTGGAATGTCAATTGAGCCCTAGTTTCCTCCCCAAGGGCATAATACTCCCCTTTACAGATCACACTCTCTCTAGCAAGGTAAAACAAATCCATCTCTCCGTATAGAAGACCCCTCTATGGCTCTGCATGCATGTGCTAATTCCCACTGGCTAGCAGGAATCTAAGCTCTGATACCACTATAATGATCCCAAGCCATTATGCAAGGATCATCACGGTTTTGGTGTCTTTTTAAAACTTTTTCTGGTTGTGGTATTTCGTCAAATAGTTTGTTGATCTATTTGTTTACTGTGTTCACTTGTTGAATGGCCTCCTGATTTCGACCTTAGGGTTTACTGATGTGTTTATATGTGTGTATGCAGCAAATAAAAAAAATAGATAACCATGGAACATACCTCAACCATATGCAATATGATAGACAAGCCAAAACATCTCAAATCTTCTTTATTCATAAAATAGAAGAACCCGCTACAATGGAGATGTCGATCTGGAATGCTCAATAGATGGTCAAGGTGATAGACAATAGATAACAAGTATGAGCTACTACAAAATGCTCCTACTGATACAAAACAAGCCTCCAAAGTCTGAATAAGAAATGAAGATCAAGACAAGCAGATCTGAATGCCAAACTCTCCAGCTGAAGAATGCCATGCTCCAATAGAAGGATGAAACCCTCAATAAATCGGCCCTGCTGCCAAAAGTGTCCAATCACCCTAAGAAATATGCCAACTGATATATCGAGCAACTGTAAGGACAACCCAGGTGTCCAAATCTCCAAATCCACTCTCAAATCCTGTAGATCTGAACTCCTCCATTGAATGGTGCACCCCACTAGATGACTGAAGCCCTAGATAATTCAGACCTGATGAGGGAGGCCTCCAAATTCTCTAAAACTCCCCAGGAATATAGATTGGGACACTGCAAGTCACTAGGTGAAGTCTCAGGGTCAAATCTGAAGTGTAACCCCTCCAAACTGACTAGATCTGAATCTCAAAAACGCCCTCCTTCTCTTCAATTCGTCCCACTGCTCAAGAAATAATCTGAGCCATACAACTCTCTCAAAAAGCACTAGATCTGATGTCCAAGGCCCTGCAATGAAAACCCAAGTGATAGAATCCTCAAATACCCTGCCAATCTCCTACAACGAATCTCTCTCCAAAGATGGTGTGCCCCCCTTTCTAGAAACCCCCAATGGTGCACCCTCCTTCTCTTCCTGTGCCTATGGCTGTGTAGAAATCCCCTGCACTGATGTAGAACGGAGCTAGAATGGTGTGGGAGAGTATTGCATCTTCGAGACCAATCTTGGGACAAGCTAGGTGGAATGTTTCACCACCGAATCGTCCTCTAGGGTTTGTTAAGTCAAAACCCTCAAAACCCCCAATGTTGGGCTCACTAGCTAGAAGCCAGAAATCAAAAGATAAACATACATGAATAATGAGTAGAGGCCCTTTCCTTCCTTTTATACTTTTTGGCTCACCTTGTCCCTCCAAAGTGACTTTCATTTTATTAATATTTAATTAATTAATTAAATTACTTTAATTAATTAATTAAATTACTTTAATTAATTAATTAACCTTTTTACCTCTGAAAAACACCTTATCTCTCCTTGTGGCTTCCCTGGCCACTGAAAGTCACTTCTAGCCATCCCATCCTGTAGTGTTGCTCCTCCTGATTCCAATGAGCTATTACACTGAGAGGTTCCTCCAAGTAATGTGCCCAAAATGACCTCTTCAGTNTCAAAAGATAAACATACATGAATAATGAGTAGAGGCCCTTTCCTTCCTTTTATACTTTTTGGCTCACCTTGTCCCTCCAAAGTGACTTTCATTTTATTAATATTTAATTAATTAATTAATTAACCTTTTTACCTCTGAAAAACACCTTATCTCTCCTTGTGGCTTCCTTGGCCACTGAAAGTCACTTCTATCCATCCCATCCTGTAGTGTTTCTCCTCCCGATTCCAATGATCTATTACACTTAGAGGTTTCTCCAAGTAATTTGCCCAAAATGACCTCTTCAGTGATTTCAATTAGCTTATAGCTCAAAATAGTCAAAATCATGGAAATCATCGGAATGCAATGAAACCAAATCCAACCTGTGTGGAATGGCTCATAATGATGGAATATGATGATCAATGCAAGATGGACCCCACAATGCCTCTCAAATACCCTTGTACTCACTATAACATCCATCTGGCTACTATGGTCATCATAAATCTTTGCACTGTAATGATGTACCAAAGTGGGGACATTACAAGCACCCTACATTGTTGAAAGAAAATGCAGGAATTGAGAGGCCTTTTCATCCAAGATCTCTAGACAGAATCGGAGGTCATCCACATCCCGGCGCAAGTCGAATACCAAGCCCTGCAGCAGTGTGAGGCCTGATTGCCATTCATATTCTGAATCAGCGCTAGAGTCGGCTCAGGAGTGGGGTTGTTGATGTGAAGTTTGGCTGTCTTTCGGACCATCAATCTGAAATCGAGCGTCAAGAGGCAGGGCCTGAAGAAATAAAGAGGCTAGAGAGTTAGGAGGAGCCAATGGACCTCGGTGTGAAGCAGAGGCAGAATTTCTGGAAGGTCCTGGGTTGTAATCCAGTGAAGCCCCTAAGCAATCCARCCTCTCCAATCTATTGGAAAAAGACAACGAGAGGGGCGGGAGGTTGGCTGGAGTTTGAGTCACTTGTGCCAAGGAGGAGGACGAGGTGGCTGATGACGAGGAGGAAATGTGGGAGGGAGAGGGCAGGGGGTGGAGGACCAAATGGAGTCAGCTTGGCTACCATGTCGAGCCTCATTTAGACTTCCCTCATAGCCTGGGCATCTTTGAAACACCAGGAGGGAGAAAATGATCCAAGACCAAAGAGAGCGATAACAAACCGGGAGAGGGCGACAACAGACCAAGGAAAGGCTGGGCAAGAGGCCGAGCTCTGAAGAAATCAACCAGTGGGAATGAGACATCTAGAGCCCCTGGTACAGTTCAAATAACCCGAGGAGATGGTGTGATTCATTAAGTATCCACACGCGCAGAGTAAAGGCCGAACGGAGGCACTGGTCTGTCGGAGGGATGGCAAGGTAGAGTAGGGCGCACTGAGAGTAATGGTGCCCTGTCTCGAGCAAGGTGAACTTAAAGGCATGAGGGTGGCAGGAGGGAGAGGCATGTGGTCATCACGTGGCCGATGCCACAAAGGCTCTCTCCTGGTTTCTCCGCTCGACGTGTGTTCTCCACTATCACCCCATCCGGGGGTGCTTGCTACATAATGTTAATTTCAGTGTATGTCATTGATTATTGTTTATTATTTATTTGGGAGCTTTTAGAAATATGGTTACCTACAGACATAACAGAAATGAATTGATATCCCATTTGAAATATAAAATGAAATATATATTATTCTTCTCAATATAGGAAGAAGAATCTACACATTCTTCTAATAAATATATGTCCAACTCCAATAACAAATACAAATATCAATAATAAATGGTGATAGTTCTTTTCAGGTTGTCACCAATGAAATTGTTTTTCGTACATCTTGAATTTCTTCATTCATCACAAGGGCATTTAGGAGCGTTTCAATGCCATAATTATTGAAGAAGAAATCGAATAACCATAATTAATTATTGAAATACAAACTCGAATAAAGAACTAAAATAAATAAAATGGTGGAGGCATGCACTCTTGGGTTTAGGTTTAAAGTGAAATTACTAAAATGATAAAAAACTTTTTTACAATATATATATATACTTAAAAATAATGGAGATTAGTTGCGTACTCCTCTAAAGTGAATAATGGTTCCAACAGTCTAAACTGAATATCATACTATATATTGTACTCCTTATTGATTTAATAAGAAGCAGTGAGTGGCTTTGCTCGCCTGAGAGAAGCCTATTCCATTTCATTTCTTTCTGTTTTCAGGTCGGTATTAGAGCTCATTTCCGATCTTAGTGTGTGTGGGATAGTGAGAGCCGCTGGGAGAGAAGGGTTAATCCCTGAACGCGTTATGAAGGAAATATTGTGTCACAAGGAAGACAACAACCTGTAATTTAGTGCCCAATAGGGTCAAGTTCTGTTGACAAAAGGGGGTGAATCGTTCATTGTGGGTCACATCTCTTCAATAGAAGTTGTATCACCAATTCTGAGGGAGAGTTACTTGTTTCAGAGATCAAATCACATCAGTTGGGCATTCCTTCTTGTTTGTGGGTCGAACTATCTCTGGTGGGCGCATTTTCCCCTTGACTTGACACTTATTGGGCATAATTGTTTGAGTGGAGTTTGAGTGGAGTAAGAGCATACCAAAGGAGTTGGGAATCATTCATTACCAGGGACGATTTTATCCTTTCCTTGGAGGGGTGAATTTCTTATAAAAAGGGGCTGAAAGTGTATGTTGGGCACACTCCGTAGCGTTTGGGCCAATATCCCATATTTCCAAACTATTGTTGAATAATTTGATCTGCATTGAGCCCTATATAGGTGATGTCTCTAGAGAAATTGGTAGGGATTAAGGCCTTTCTTTATTTAATTTGTTGTACACGATATCATCTCAAATTTTTCATAGATTAGAGGAAAATGGTGGTTAAATCAGACGTTTCTTGTAAATTTTTCCATGTTCATCATGTTTAAATGAGTTGGGCGTGAAGTAAATTCATAGATTCTTGTTCATAGAACGAAGCCATTGGTGTTTTTTGTTGTCGATACTTTCGTATTGGGTTTGAGAGTCCACACCATTTTCTCTCTTAGTTTCCAATATTGGTGCATGATCGTTGCTTTGAATTTGCTCTGAGTTTGTTGCGTGAAGGAGTTTGCAAGGATGGTGAATCCACTTGCTGAAAGTTATCTCAATGAAGCCAATAAATTGGATGGCTCAAATTTTGTCAATTGGAAATTCAAAATGCAGACCTTGATGGAAGTTTATGGTGTATGGACGATCGCAAAAGGAGATGAAGCGCGACCCGATGTAGCTGAAGGTGCGACATCGGCAATAATCCAAGGTTGGGATAAGCAGGAGAAAAAAGCCAATGTATTATTATGAATTTATGTGAAAGATAATATAATTCCTCACATTAGAGATGCTAAGACTTCTAAAGAAATCTCGAAAGCACTTAAATATTTGTAAGAGACTAATAATACAAATCATATTCTTTTTCTGAAGAGTAAATTGCTAAGTATTAAAATGGATATAAATGAGTCTCTTAGTACTTTTCTTGGGAAAATTAAAGACATGAAAGATAAATTGGGAGATATAGGAGAAAAAGTGTAAAACATTGAACTTGTCACAATTGCCCTAAATGGAATGCTAGAGGACTATCAAATGTTTATAACAGGCCTTGCAGCGAGAGAGAAAGCCCCTACCTTTGAGGAATTGACAAGTATATTTTTGCAAGAAGAAGAGAGGCGCACACATTTGAAGCCAAATTTGAAGCCTCGGAATTCAGACTTAGCACCATGGACAAAGAAGAGATTCCCTAAAGAGAATCTAGGAGAAGGAGGTAGAGGAGGAAATTCATTTCAGAGGAAGTCATTTACAAAGCCAAATCAAGGTATGTCATCTAATAGAAATGAACCTAAGTGCTTCTATTGTGGTAGGACTGGGCATCTTTCCAAAGAATGTTATAAGAATAAAAATGATGAGGCTAGGCATAAAAATAGAAAACATTCAAGACATTTTGCAGAAGAAAACCCGAATTTTGATTCAAAAGATCTCAGATTGTTTGTGTCTAAAGTTGCACTGTCTGTTGAAACTGATGATGTTGACGCATGGTTTGTTGATTCTGGAGCTTCAATTCACATGACATGTAACAAGAATTGGTATATAAACTTTAAAGAAACACATAATGGTGCCCATATTTATCTTGGAGATGATCATTCTTATCAAATCAAGGGATATGGAGATATTCCAGCAACACTTTTGAATGGTACTGTCATACACATTCACAATGTTGTGTATGTCCCTAGGATAAAGAAAAACTTGATTTTTTTGTCCACAATTATAGATCGGACTTTGAATATCAAATTCTTCAAGACACATTGTATAGAAGGACTTGCAGGATCATTACAGAACTGTTGCCTCGGCAGTCAGAGTTGGAGGTCTGTACAAACTTGATGTCACCAACAAGAATCATCAAGCATTGACTTCTACAACTATGCCTACAAAAACTCTTTGGAACCAAAGTTATGGTCGCATTAATTATCATGATTTGTTGTTATTACAAAAACAAAGTATGGTTGAAGGACTCCCTATGTTGAAGAATGAGTATGATGCTTGTGAAGGTTTTGCACTAGGAAAGATGCACATAGATTAATTCCCCTCTAATTCTAATAGGATAAAGAAATATGTATTAGAACTTATGCATACTGATGTTTGTGGACCACTGCAGACAAGTTCCTTAGGTGGTGCTTTTTTTATTTATTTATTTATTGATGACTACACAAGATACACATGGGTTTATTTCCTTATAAAAAAGAGTGATGTTTTTTAATACTTCAAGGAATTTTAAAACATGGTGGAGAATAAAACAGGAAAATCCATCAAAATCCTCCGCTCAGATCAAGGGGGAGAGTACAGATTAGGGAACTTCATCAAGTATTGAAAATATCATGGAATAGTAGAACAATTTACAGTACCCCACACTCCATAGGAGAACAGAGTTGCAGAAAGGAAAAACGGAACTCTGGTGGAGTGTGCACGAAGTATGATGGAAGGTAAGACTCTCTCCAATGATTTTTGGGTTGAGGCCATTAGCATTGTTGTTTATTTAAAGAATGGAATTCCAACAAGGTGTCTTGATCATAAAAATCCTTTCGAAGACTTGTATGATTCTAAACCAACAGTTAATAATTTGAGGATATTTGGGTGTAAATCTTTTGCACATATTCGAAAGGATATTAGGAAGAAGCTTGATGCTAAAGCTATCAAATGTATTTTTATAGGGTATTGTTCATAATTTAAAGCATATAAATTGTTTGATCCATCTACTCACAAAGTGTTTTCAAGTAGAGATGTAATTTTCCATGAGCAGGAAGAAGGAAATAATGAAGACAATAGTCATGAAGGATGGCATGTACTTATTGAATATGAAGAGGTGAAATAAGAGAAGCACTAGCAAGAAAAGGCACCCAGTGACGAATACATTCAACAGTGAAGAAGAATCTTCACAAAACGAAGAAGAAGTCATCAGCCAATTGAGAAGATCTTCACGACGGGTTCGTCCACCTGAAAAATATAAATATTATGACTTGATGAGTAGTATTTCAAATGTCATATAACCCATGAGTTGTAATGAAGCTAATGAACATGAAGAGTGGAGAAAAGAAATGAAGGAAGAATATGACTCTATAATGAAAAACAAAACTTGGGAATTGACTGAATTGCCTAAAGATAAAATCCCATAGGATGTAAATGGATATACAAACCTAAATTCAAATAAGATGGTAGTATAGATAAATATAAATCCACATTGGTGTCAAAAGGGTATTCACAGAAGGAGGGCATTGATTATGCAAAAAAAATTGCACCGATAGCTAAATTAAACATTATAAGAATGTTAATTGCACCAGCTACAAAGTACCATTGGAAACTTCACCAATTAGATGTAATATATATATATATATATATATTTCTGAATGGTGAGTTAAAGGAGGAGTTTTACCTTACTCAACTAGAGGGGTTTGTGAAAAGTGGTCAAGAACATTTAGTGTGTAAATTAAAGAAATCATTGTATGGACAGGCACCTAGGTCATGGTATGAGAAGATAGATTCCTTATTTCTTCAAGAGGGTTTTATGAGGAGCAAAAGTGATCCAAATATGTATACCAAGTTTGATGAAAATGGGCATGTTGTATTGATTTCCTTATATGTTGATGATTTAATTATTACAGGAAATTCAGAAAAATTGATTAGTGGAATTAAGAAGCAGATGTCATGGGTATTTGAAATGAAAGATCTTGGTGAGTTACATTACTGCCTAGGTATTGAAGTTTGGAGAAATGTTGGTTAAACCTTTGTGTCTCAAGGTAAATATGTCAGAGAAGTACTTAAGAAGTTTAAAATAGATTAGTGTAGAGTTTTGTATGTTCTAATGCAGCAGAACATGAGACTTTACTGTGATGATGGTTCAAAGGAGGTAAATGATACAATGTATAGACAGATGGTGGGAAGCTTGAACTATCTCACTACAACCAAACCTGACATAGCATATTGTGTTAGTGTGTTAAGTTAGTTTATGGAAAAACCTCTAGAAAGCCATTGGAATGCAACGAAAGGGGTACTTAGGTATCTCAAAGGCACAATTGATTATGGTATTAAATATACTAATTCATTTGATGTTGAGCTGACAAGTTACTCAGATTCAGAATGGACTAGCAATCTAGATGATCAGAGATCCACTACAGATTATGCCTTTTTCATTGGATATTTGGCATTAGATCCGGGATTGTTTCATGGAGAAGTAAGAAGGATACTATTGTATCTTTGTCATCTATTGAGGCAGAATATAAATCATTGTGTGTAGCAACTTGTGAAGTTGTTTGATTGAGAAGACTATTTCAAGACATTGGAGAAGAACAAAGGAAAGCTACAATAATCAAATGTGATAACCAGAGCTCAATCAAGTTGGAAAATAATCCAGTTTATCATTCAAGGACAAAGCATGTTGATACTCGGTTTCATTTTGTTCGAGAAAAGATGCAGTCTAATGGCATTGCTTTAATGTATTGTAATACTAGTGAAAATTTTGTTGATATTTTCACAAAGCCTCTTTCGAAGATAAAATTTGAACTGTTTAGGGAGATGTTAGGTGAGGATGTCAATCCTTTCTCCATTAAATGGGAGACTTAGAAATAATGGAGATTAGTTGTGTACTCCTCTAAACTGAATAATGGTTCCAATCATTTAAACCTAATATCATACTATATATTGTACTCCTCATTGATTTAATAAAAAGCAGCACGTGGCTTTGCTATGATGGCCTCCAGGTGTTTCCTTGCCTGAGAGAATCTGGTTCAATTTCATTTCTTTCTATTTTCAATTTATATATCAGAGAAAAAAATGTATAATAAAAAATACAAGAAACAATAATAAATTGATAAAGTGCAATAACAAGTTCATAAAGTGTTTGATGGAGTCATACCTGGAATTTTAGGATTTTGAGTTTAAAGACGTATTTGATAGGTAGATTTAACAATGGAATTGAGTTTAAAGACTTATTTGATAAATAGATTTAACAATGGCCAGCCAATGGTGGTGACGTGTTTAAATTTTTTTATTAAACTTTAAATTTGACGTCCAATCATTTTATTTACACTTCATAAATTATAGTAGGCAAAGGAGGGTCCAATCATTTTATTTACACTTCATAAATTAAAGTAGGAAAAGGAGGGTTACAGTATCTTGTTTACAAGGAAGAGGAGGGTTATGTGAAGATTGGATGATGTGTTTGTACTTTACACAATTTACACAATTTTTAGTTTCTTTAATTTTAATATGTAACTTGTAATAGCCTAGCTTAAGATTACATTTATGATCTAACAGAGTTATAAGGTTACATTTATGAAAAACATATTTTTTTTATAAGTGTTTTATAGCAAGATCTAACATTGTACCAACTTACTAAGTAATTAAGGATCCTGCTACTACAATGGAATCAATTAAAGGGATTTGGTGTTAATTAATGAAGTAGGTGAGCTTGGAGAGTGAAATTAAATGAGGTTAACTGGAAACTAAGGGAATATGGGTTTGATAGACATACTAGACACATAGTTGCAAGCCACTAATTCCAATTTTAATCACCTTGACTAGTGACTGCAAATTAATTACACTCTCCACTATCCATCAATACCTCAATGCATAAATAGGTACATTAATTTCACATAGCACCTCATTGGTCTCCTTTTCTCTCTATACCTCAATGCATAAATCTTTACATTAATTTCACATAGCACCTCACTTGTCTCCTTTTCTCTCTGCCATTTGTTGCCTCAAATTCCAACAAACTTGTCATGCCTAGTAATCTTGAAACATATTTTTGGTGAGCAAGCTTTGTCTATAATAAGAATTGAAGACTAGAGTCCTTGTTTTTCACAATTATTGTGTATTTTTTTCTTTTGTTTTCTTATTGGGTAATTTCTTCTGGATAAATTGTATGGTAAAATTTAGAGAGGATAGTTATTGTGTATTTTTTTTTTTAATTGGAGATTGTATGGTGAAAGATGAAAATTTGTGATGGTGAAATTTGACATATGAATTTACATCAAACATAAAGTGACATGCATGGAAAACAAAGGAACATTATTTTGATAGGCAAAGAAAATATGAAATTCCAGGCCTAGATGGAGTTATGGCTATGGGACCGCTCCTCGAGGAGTGTGTCACCTATCACCCATGATTGGGATTTATTTTCCATCTGGGTGTATATTCCATTCAGGTATAACTTTATTGTATATTCCTTGACGTCATCACCTCATTTTTTTTTGTAAAGTAAAAATATATATTAATATTTACAGTCTATACAATCTAGTAATCAACAAGTTCTTGGACCTGAAATACCATGATAGTCTTCCAGGTTCAGTGTGCAAGTGCAAAACATCCTACCCCAGTGGGTAAAACTAGGTATAAAATATTTTTCATTGTTTTACTTATAAACTGTAAGATAGAGATAAAATTCTAGAATGATTATAGTCATATCGGTAAACTAGAAAAAACATATGCAAAATACTGAATTAACCAGGAGAAAACATTCTAGAAAGTCTTAGGACCCTGAGGTTCCATTGTTTTTGGGATGTCAACCATAACAAAGGACACACCAAGACTAGTGCCAATAGAAAAGACACCAACATGTGGACCCAGTAGTCGCTCCAGGACTGATACCAACAGTGGGTGGTTGGAAAATGCCCACATGTGTTTGTTCCAACCAGTTTATAAATTTGGATATATTCTTTATCTGTATCTCCACCATCTCCACTCGACCTTTGATCTGAAAAAAGTCTTCATATTTAGGAAGCATGCCAAGAGAAACCATAATCTTGACATGCCACTAAATTTCAAGGATATGGAAAAACTTGGATTTTTGGGTCCTGGTGCATCCCAGATATGGGATCACCCTTCCCACTTGAAAATCGACCTCTAAGTCTTCCTCGAATTTGCGGACTAGGAAAACTTCATCTTCCAGGGCCAACATGGCCATTTTGTCATCCTTAGGCACATGGTTTTCATAGTATTCCATATCTTCTAGTGCTACCTTTGTTTCTCTAGATGGCCCATCCTAGAAGTACCAGCACCCAAAGAGTGGGGCTTACATACGCGAGGTGCCATTAGAAGGGAGGAGAGAGCAAAGGGAGTGATAGACTAGAAAATAGAGGGAATACAAACAAGAAGAGGTGTATGCATACAAATGGATTTGAATATGAAGATGTGTCTCACCTCAACAATTCATCATTTGAAGTTGTCCTTGCACGACGAGGAAATGGCATTGTGCTCACATGAATTAAATTCAGGAAGTGACAGGGTTTTCTCTCAATTATGGGTGCATTTTCTATATAATCGAAGTAACAATATCTTTGACATACTCTGGATCCTCCATTTATGGTATCACTATCTTCATAGGGAATTTTCCTTCATTATGTGGAGGAGAAGGTGTTCACCCTATAATTGCACAGACTATCAAATTTAGGATATGCAAGGGAAAACACAGTGGAATCAATTAGAGATAGAGGATCTAAGACATTTAAATGCACAGTTATCCCACCAAATGCAAGAGCATGAGACCAATAAAAATGAGTATTTGTCAATGGTTTTACAAGTTGTCAACCGTCACTTATCCCAAATCTAGTCTCTACGTTGACAAGCTCATAATCATCCTCCAAAGGAATATGCTCAGCCACAACCTTTGTCGTCATAGGGATTAGTAGAGTCATGCGAAGTGATTCAACCTCCTCTAATCCAATATTTGCATGAATACCAAGAAGTGGCTCTAGGAGAGGTGGAGACAGACCTCAAACTCTTTTAAGCACAATTTTAGGCAAAAAAATAACTTATTTTTTGTTGTCCTCCTTTTTCAAAGTTTATTTATACTCTGTACTTCTGGGTTGTTTATAAACACAATAATTTACACACATTGATATGATAAAATAGGCAATTTCATTAAATAGATAAGTTTAGATAACTAAGATCTAATAAGAATCTTTACAATACGTCTATCCAACTATCAAACAACTATGATAGAATTGAATTAACTCCTTTACAATTATAAATTATGTTATAAGTAACATATATGCAATATATACAAACTATTTTAGGTGTTATCTATTTATATCTAAGATTATATTTAATATTCAAATGTTAGGAATATGATGAGGCATGGAGAAAGAAGATGGTCCAAATTATTGTGTTGTTAGTCTTCCTTTTGTGAGTATATGTTGAGTTATGTATCCATGTTTTAAGCTAAGTTGTTTATGTTTGTGACCAAAAGGATTAGCCTTTCTTTTGTAAGTATATGTTGAGTTATCTATCCATGTTCTAAACTAAGTTTTTTATGTTTATGACCAAAATGATGTGCTTATAACACATAAAAATGTAAGCAAGACTAAACATTAAGTTAGTGTGAATATATGTTATTTTTTTCATCTTATGACAAAATTTTGAGTTAGTGTGTTTCAATAATAATATCAAAACTGAAAAAAAAGATATAAGCATGGTGGTAACTGTTGATTAAGGTTGGTTGTCATTGATGTCAACTCTTGAAGAAAGACCCGTAGCACAAAGGTTTGGGTAATGGACCCAATATTGTTTGATGTAATTATGACTCATTATTGTTTTTTCATTGTTGATAAGAAGTAAATATGGATGAACTCCAAAGTGGTCCCCTTATGGTGAAAGCCCTCACGGGAATACGCTTTGTGGAGTAAGAGAACCCATGCTTAATTGTGGAATAATGAGATGAAGGAAAGTGAATGTGTCAGGGA
>SNQJ01S0002232.1:124711-144239 GCA_010110895.2 Picea sitchensis
TATCTTCGCCAAAGACTTGGAGTTATTTCTACTCCAAAAATGAATGTTTTTTGAATGCTTATCTTATATGTCTTAGATGTACACAAGGAAGCACCATAAGAGGACAGTATGTCAGGGGGATTATCCCTGGATGGAAAGATACCTTTGCCATTGATGACAAAGGGGGAGAGATTTATAAGATGCAGAGGACAGAGGCATGGTTCCAAAAAGAGCAGATTTATCAGATGCAGAGGACAGAGGCATGGTTCCAAAAAGAGCAGATTTATCAGATGCAGAGGAACGAGGCATGGTTCCAGGGGGAGCATGAGTGATATGATTTCAGTGTTGCATCAGAGTATTGTCATCAATGCCAAAGGGGGAGATTGTTGAATATTTTAAATACGTATCTTATAAAATGAATATTTTAAATAAAAAATGTGTTAATACAAGTAAAAGTTGAATAATATTAAAAATTAGATTTTAATATTAGTTTTTAATTCGTGGAGTACGTAATTAGTTTCGTGGATATTGAAACTCCTTATAATATATGCCAACGTCCAACAACCATTGGACATATATCACCATCTCTTCAACTTTCTCAGTTGAAGATTCCATCATCCCATTTCCTGATTTCCTCCATTCATCAAATACTCATTTCGTCGAATTTGTTTCTTCAAAGTTGAAGTTTCCTTTCTCTTGTTTCTCAATTTTGTTCATTCATCGAACTACTATTAGTAAAAGTGGAAATTTTAAATATTAGTAAAAGTGGAAATTTTAAATATGATTTAATTTTATAAAAAAGAAAATATATTGATATAAGAAATATTTTATTATTAAAATGATTAATACTATTTATAATTATACTATACTTTATTAGGTTAACCCAAATGATTAAGAATTTTGAGTTTTATGCATAATTTTCTAAATTTATAAAAAATAACATAAATTAATATATTATTTAGATAAATTATAGTGTTTTAATATTAATTTTCTTAAAGATAAAGATTTATTTTCTCAAAGAAAAACACTTTTTATATTCATAGTATATATGTTACATACTTACAAAACTGCCTTAAAAAGATTGCTTTCACATTGTTTCAAAAAGATTTGCATCCCTTCTTTTTGTTCTATTTTATTACAAAACAAGTTGCATCCTTTTCATATCATATACATAAAAGATTCATAGTCGTAATTCCATTGCTTCTCTTTCACTGCCTTCAAAATACTCATAGTAACCAAAGGCACCTCTTTGCAGATGWAAGGCTTCTTTTGAGATTGCATCTTCTTTTATATTAAGTTATTGCAGTACATGTTGAAAAGATGATCATTCAAAGGACTCGAAAGAGAGTCTTATGTCTCTCATGATATTGGCTAGAGTGATGTTTTGAATGGAGTTTTTTCCATTGTCCCAATCAATCACCATCTTAGAATCTCCCATTACCTGAATATTTTTATATTCTTTTGCTTAGTTGTCTCTAGAAGGGTCCACAAGGCTATGAGCTCGGCTTTATTATTAGATCCTCCACCCAGAGCATACCTGATATAAATACAATGATTATGATTTAAGAATAACACAACTATGACGCCAATGAAAGGTGGGTGACCTTGGCTCGCACCGTCGAAGTATCCCCATGGGACGGTATAATCCAAAGCAGGTGTCATATACCCATAATTTTTTTATACCATGCTATTTTATTTTTAGCTTAAATAAAAAGCATTACTCAATTAATTAATTCATAATAGTAAGGCATCTCTTGCCTTTGAAAACTTTACCTTATATAGGGTATTAACTTACATGGCCTACCTTATAGGGTCCATGTCAAAGGTTCGAATCTATACTAAAGATATTATGGTAAGTTTTTAAATCATAGGCTTCACTTCTCATGTATGGATTTTCTTATGGTAAAAGCCTTGTTCGTCGCCCTAGGGGGGACCCTTATCGCGACCTTACCTAATTAACCTAAGTTGGTGAATTCATAACAAATCGAATGTTATCATTGCAAGAGGAAATGTGACCATTCATACTTGGGAACTTAAATCATAATGATTAATCCGATACTTTTATTGTCTTTACACTTGTCGATCAACGTTAATAATTTTTGGCGATTAAACAGGGCTTAATCATGTTTTGAGAGTAATTACAGGATGGTTGGTAGTTAATAGGTTTGGTTTGAAAGTACCATGTATTCGTAAATGACGTCTATCCACAAACATCCATGGCGGTCCTTCCATGCGCCAGGTGTAAATTCTTGAAACAAGAGTTGGGAGGGTAAGTCCCAACTGCTCTGCGCGATTTTCGATCTTTCATTCCATTGTTTAGCAACCTTCTAGAGAAATATTGGTTTCCTTTATGGTTCGTCTAGATGACATGAGAGGTTTCGTTTCCCAGTCCTTTAGTTTTATTCACTGGGTGCACGAAGTTCTTATGTCACCTACAAACTATGTGTTAAACTATATTTACTGTTGTTATTCCTTTCACATTGGTTTGCTTTGTCGTTGTAACAACCCGACATGACCCTATTTAGTAATTCTATCCATATGTTGTTATTAGTCTCATTTATATTTGTCGAGGGTTGTAGCTTGACAACAATCCTAAAGTCATGCATGCATTTTCGTTCCTTTGTATGTCATACTGGTTTTTGGTTTGGAAAACAATGTTGAGAATTCCGGTAAGGTTTTGCGCTCTGGTTCTTATTTCATTCATTGCTTTTCTTTTTGTAGTTATCTGTCATGATAGACTTATTTGGATGCTTGACTAATGATGGGCACTTGTTTTCTTTTCGAGGGTACCCATCAGAAGACAATGTGTCTCTAGTTGATGCAAGGCATGTTGCTACAAGAAACCCATCTCAGGTTCTAGTTTCTTCTAGTAAGAACAAACGTACCCTAACGATTTTTCAATCTTCTACAATTTTAAGCTTTTTTTGGTGACGTTTTAAGGGTTTATTTGATCTGACTATGTGAGGGAATAATATACCATGGAGACTAATTTTATATGAATTCACACTCTAATAGATCTGAGTGAGTGATGCGCTTAGTAGACTAATCGAATTGGAAGATTGGTGCAAAAAAGGAAGAAGGAAAATGCTACTTGTTGGAGATAGACATCTTGTTTATTCCTTACATTTTCCACCAACGAACTGAAGGGGTGTCTTGATCATATGATTAGCATAATAAGATATGCACACAAATTCCGTTGGTGTGTATTCTCTCTCTCAACCCTCACCAAACAGTAAAAACAAAAACACAATATTGTTCTCTCACTTGTCTTAGCAAAAAAAAAAATCAATGTTACACAAGAAAAATAGATAATGCAAGATTCACTAAAACTTCATCAAATGTATTAGAGGATTGTCTCCCTTATTAAATAAACAAGGTGATCTTCTACAAATGGTAACTGTTTCTTTCTTCTTATGCATTTCTCTATGCAATCAGATTGGCAAGAGAAATTTCCCGCAATGTTTACTAACACAACTAACTATTCACTAAAATAGGCATCACCATTATTTACTTAGACTGGAAAATTCTTTATTATAATAAAAGACTAACTAACGCTAACAACGATCAGAAAACTATCATAGTATTGATTCTCCTTCTCACATTTCTTGTTGCGGACGAATTGTACTCTATTGTGCACATCCTAAGGAAGGTTGAAGTCCTTCCTTATTGGTCCAATTCCTCCCTGTTTATATGCGGAAGCATCCCTACTTCCGCCACCAATGGAGGGAAATTTTCATTGCACTGTCTCAATTGTCATCCACTTGTCCTGTCTCTGGAGTTTGGCATTGTTGATCGACCAAGTATGAAACACGATGTTGCTTGGCATGATCCAATGTTACTTTCAAGGAAGTTGTTGTAATATACCCAAAAATAACTAATTATTAAAGTTTATGTGTACTTGGGAATAAATTTTCGTTTTTGGCAAATTCAAATTTCGAAATTATTTTCCATTTATGACAAATCCAAATTTGGAATTTTATTATTGTAATTAATTAGTTATGACTATTGGGCAAGGATTGCATTTGACCAATTAACTTCTTGATTGTGACACATGTAAAAGAAAAACCTTTTTATATATTAAATGCTGGAAGAAAAATGGAACAACCAGGAGATGACCATGACTCCATGAGTGGGGAACAGATTTGAGTTTCCTAAGGGCTGATTTTTACAAGTGGAAAATGAGCGATTTAACCACTAGCATCCCCTAAAAATCAGGGATTTGTAAAGCTACAAAAAATCCCAAGGAGGGAAGGAAAGACCTAAGCACAAGATGCATATAAATACAACATATGGAGGAGGCACAACGCTACTTAGTATGTTGGAGAAAGGAAACTACTTGTTGCTATGAACACTATTCAAGTGCGAGGAAAGGGAATTTCTAATTTGTGAAAGAGAATTGTAGCAAAGGAGGATCATTTCAATTTGCCCTTATGGACTCATGGTCAAGCTAGGGGGTGAACGGAGCAAGTAAACTTGGTTGTTTTGTTCTATGGTTGGGTGGAACGTGGTTGTTCCATTTTTGTCCCAACATCAGTTTCAGATACGTACCTTGACTTGTTTTCTTGTTAATATCTCGTTGATTATTAGATGTCAAGAATGAGATAGTTTATTTGATGATTGTTTATACATATATAGATAGTTGTACAAATATATACATATGTGTAATCATGCACAAGGAAAACAAGAGTATTGTTGTAAGCCCCTAAAAATCATTAAGTAGGGTTATGCTTGTACATAAATAATTGGGTATATATATANACCTATGTAGCCATGAAACCATGGTTCTAAATTTTATTACACTAGAGTACCCTAGGCAAAGGACTCCTTTACCATTAATAAATAGGATATGAGAGGATTTGTCCAAAACACCAAGATCAGAACTCGAACCTTTTCGAGCAAGGAGGCTCTCCTTGATCTGTTTCCCTTGAACTATATAAACCTGCAAAGATAAAGGGGCANATATATATATATATATATATATATATATATATATATATTTCAATTGAAAATATTTTACAAACAACCTATGTAGCCATGAAACCATGGTTCTAAATTTTATTACACTAGAGTACCCTAGGGAAAGGACTCCTTTACCATTAATAAATAGGATATGAGAGGATTTGTCCAAAACACCAAGATCAGAACTCGAACCTTTTCGAGCAAGGAGGCTCTCCTTGATCTGTTTCCCTTGAACTATATAAACCTGCAAAGATAAAGGGGCAGGGCTTAGAAATCCATACTATCTTTTAAAAAGGTGAAATTTCTTAAATAACTGAGATGAAACAATACTTATCTTGAACTCGGTGAAGGACCAAGTCGCCACTGGAACTGGTGCGACGATCCACCCATGACCAAGGGGAAGTGGATCCTTAATCCAGCTGATGGGTACCCTCGCAAAAACAAATCATGACCCCATCATTAATTGATGAAATTTGAGTTAATTTTTTGATATAAAAATAGAAGGCAAGCTACGATTTATAACAACAAGAGTTTAAAGATACAAGAGTATGAATCATATAGGAATGAAGAAATTAAATAATTCATACATCATACAGGAATAAATAAATTATACAAGTTATGAGTCTTACAGTGATAAGAAATCATACGAATTATAAGTTACACAGTGATAAAACAAAATACACAGAGCATAGTCGTGAAACCCCACAGCGAGTAAAATGATGCCTGGTATACACATAAGTTATAACATTGTTAAAATAAATACACAGAGTACAATTGCGCATTCCACAAGGGTAAAATGATACCCTTGTACAGGTACAGAGCATAGGATTTTGAGTTATGCAACGTTGTATAATTATTTGGAACGCAAACGATTTAAGATGAAAATCACACAGGCTCAGTTATGAAATCCCCATGATGGGTAAGTAAACCTTTTTACATGAAAAGGAGATTAAAATTTGAATTATGTACACAACAAAATCACAATTATTCCATAGAGGTAAATCATTCTCAATCCCGAGGGTTTGGACAGAATACGAAAGGCATCTACCATACTTCTCTGTCGAAATGAAAGTAAATTATGGGTTGTTATAGAAAGCAAAAAGATAAATTCAAGTACCGAAGTTTGGGATTTAATTATATGCAAGTAATTATTTAAGCAAATACAAATGTCATCGATAAAACAGAGAGTCGATGTTACGGCATAGCGATATGCATATGAACCTTTACTTAAAATTACAGAAAGTAAATCATGAACCAAAGAATTTAAATCGCCATTGCATAAGATTTTTACGGACACCGAATGTAATTTATAGATAGAGGGTGGTTACCACGCTTTCATGTAATGGTGTTCACGAGTTTGTATAGAATGGTAAAGGAAGAAAACAGTTTGAATCCACAAAACCCTTGGAGAGTTTAACCTATATGTCTATCTATCTATTTGCACAGAACTATAGTTCACAGTGCGGTAACGAAAATACTCAGAGTATGAATATGATGGGATTTAAGAACGATGTATATACTCACTTGGAATGTTAACATTTCAATATTACAGAACTTACCATGATTTTTTCACAGTGATGAAATATATCACACAGGGTGTGGATATCGGGTCTTTGCACAGAGATTAAACTAAAATAAAAGAAAATTAAACCTTGAAGATTCGAAGGGCTCCAGCACTAACCGAAGTATACTCTAAACCAGTCCCAAAAACTTCAAACCCGAAGCGCCCAGAAGGAAACAGTTATAGGAGAGAATGCAAATACGATTGCCAAACAAGTTATCCACAATTTGTTACGGAATAATAAAGGAGAAAAATATTTATGGGTTACCTTGTACAGAGAGAAGACCATACAGATCTGCGACCTCCATCAATACCAGGTTGAGCTCGCTTCCAAATTACCGGCCACGCACTCAGAGAATATAGTTCGAGGGTTACACGTTCAGACACATACACCGCAAGAGTAGGAGTTCTTCGTGAACATGGAGCCAAAGGGGGAAACGATTTTGGTAGGGACCTCAAAACAATTTCGAGTGGGGAGTAATGGGTGATGGGAATACATAGTAATCTTTCCATGTGAAGGTTTGAAGATGGCCTACCCACATTGGGTGCAACCGCCTAAATTGTCCAACTCAAGAAGTACATCACAGACCTTCCATTAATGGAGTTAAACAGTGTTAAATATCTGCAGGTCGAAAAGACCCTCACCATTAACATGAGTCCAAAGCTTATTCAATGTTGGGCCTTGTCACCAAGTCAGGTGGGGTTTCACACTGTTAGGTATAAGGTTTATGTGTGGCGTAAGTGCATAATCGCGGGCTTTAGGGTGTAGGAGCTATCACGTCTTTGTTGGAAGGACAACCTCATAAATACCCTTGGTAACATTGTCACTGGATCACTTAATAACCTTTCTTTACACTATAGTATGAATTGCTTGGGGTGGTTTACTGGATTATAACATTACGAACTTCTAATAGTGAAAGGTTATAAGAGTGCATATGATACACGACATTTGTTTACAACGAGCATGATACTTAGGTAAGATTTATGGAATACATAGAATCAAATATAATCACTTATATGTTGGCATTTGTTAAATACTCCATGTGGTGAAGGGTCATGTTATAAATACGATTTTAGGAACAATACTATTGTGCAATAGTCCATATGGCCTACTATATGTGTGTGTGTGTGAGGTATATAAACAAGTAAGGATTTTATCGTATGCTAAATCGACCAACTATGTATATATGCATAATGGTATATGTTAAGAATTTCTTATGTGGGATTTTATATGGGTAAGCGTGAAGATTTCACATAATGGTTACAAAACCGAATGTGGTGAGTTTTTTTAGATATAAGTTTAGTCCTTTGGTMAACAACTTATATAGATGCACAATGATAAGAATAGTATCATTKTTATGGCATGTATACTATAGTCTCTAAATGAATACAGTAAACATTGCATGCATTATATTTGATAAGTAACGATAATAAAGTTATGTTGAAAAAGTAGTGAAGGGATAAGGAGTTTTAATGCACCTAACAATTTTTTTTTTAATTTGGTAAATTTGGGGTACATTACATATGGTATCAGAGTGAAGGTTATAGCACTTGGACCTCAGGGAAAGGCCAAATTAGTTTAGTTCATTTTATTTCGGTTAAAATAAAAAGTAACAAAATGCTTACTGTTACAAACAGAAAAAAAWTTGGTTTGTTGTGATAATGGCAGCAYAGAACGAAGAGGAGATCAAACTTGAAGAGAATCTCGATCAAGGACCTCCTAAAGAACCTGGACAAAACAGTGAAGGAATTTCAGCCACCCAGGTTCTGGAAACAATGAGAAACCTTATCATGGAACTGCAAGTGTTCAAGGCAGACAATGAAAAACTGAAAAAAGCACACGAAGACCAGCAAGAAATAAATGAAGTGTTGTTTCACAGCATAGTAACAAAAAAGAGTCCAAAATAAAACAACAAGGAGGAAGAAGTCGACAAAAGAGCCTCTAAAAAGTCAGGTCCTGAAACAGAAAACGAGAACAATTCTTCCAAAGGCACACAAGCAACAAAAAACAAAACAACCACAGGAAGAAAAAGAAAACAGGTGGATCACCTAGAAGGTGAATTCAAGAAGATCAAACCATCCACCTTTGACGGAGAATCCAGGATGGGTGAGGAGGTTGAAGCATGGTTACTGGATATAAAGAAATACTTCCAGATTTATAATTATTCTAGTAGCATGAAATTTTGAATGGTCATTTATAACTTGAAGGGAAAGGCGAGTATCTGGTGGAAAGACCTAAAATTGGCCAAAGGATTAAGAGAGAAATAGATGGAATGGTCAAATTTCAAGAAATACTTCAAGAAACAGTATTTATCATAAATCTATTACGAAAGAAAGACTAAGGAATTTTATGAGCTAAGACTCAGACAAATGACCATGGATGATCTGATAAATAAATTTCTCGAATTATTGAGATTTGTGCCATACATCAAGGAAGACAAGGTAAAGATACAACGATTCTTAAGTTGTCTACCATAGCCATACAAGGATAGAATTGAATTTGACAATACAAAAACTTTAAGCGAAGTGTTTATAAAGGCCTAGATGTGTTGTGACCAGTACAAATAGAGGTCTGGAATTCCCAAGGCATGGAAGGATAAGAAACATGACAGAATAAATCATTAGAAGAAAGGCTTCCAACCAGCCCCTTTCCGGAATATGGAAAAGAAATTCCAAAGGAAAGATTTTCATTCTAACAACCAAAATACCCAAGGGGGAGGTAGACCAGTTAATATGGGAGACAAGAAAGTTGGGGACAGCCCCAAGGAACCATTAAAGTGTTGGGAGTGTGGAGAACCTCACTTGAGGAGGAATTGTCCATGTTTAACTTCCGCAGCAAGGACCACAGTCCATAACCTGCAAGAACCCTCCACCGTAGGAGATGTGGGAAGAATCATGCATAGAATTAATGCAATTGTAGATGGCAGACAAGTTGATCATCAATCCACTATCGTGGAGGTCGACAAGTTTTGTATCTCTCATATCCCAGCTGATGTGTGTAATGCTCCAACTTAAGGGGGTGTGTTAGATAGTTAAGTTGGATCACTACCATTAGTGGTTAGTGCTAGATAGTTAAGTTGGATCACTACTTATTAGTGGTCCGTAATAAATAAATAGGAGTTATAATAAAGGATGATGTAGTGGAGAAGGTTTCATTGTTCTTTGTAATTAATATGCTCCATATTCCAACCAAATATAAATAAAGGAATAACTCGACACTCTTGTGCACCAAGGAGGTTGTTGTTGGGTTATTATTTTTTCTATTTTTTGTGTCTTGTTCATGTTTATTCTATGCATATAGATTTGACAATATCCACAACTATGATCCAAGTACCATCTAGTTTCTATTTATTGATTGAGAATTTAACTAGTTTAATCAGTATTCAAATTCCTCATTATATACACCAATCACCATCAACTATTGGACATATCACATCTCTTCGTCTCTTGAATTTTCATATTCTAGGAGTTGAAGCTGCCATCATCCCATTTCTTGATTTCTTTCATTAACCAAACCAACATTTAAGATTTCAATGTTTAAGTTGCCATCCTCCCATTTTTAATATTCTTTTAATCCTCAAGCAAGTAATTAATTGATTTCTCCATATTCATTTTGTATGATTTCTCCATATTCATTTTGTATGCACCTGTATAGTAAAATATTTAGCTAGTAAGCATGGAAAAATGGAATTTTGCCATTTTGGATATACTTTAGTTTAGAGAAAGGAGGAGAATATTTTTTTTGTGATTAATGGAATCAACAATTAGGATTGTGATTGTTACCCACTATGCCCCATATGCCACACACAAGGTAAATAGGAATTTCCAACCAATGACTTTACATAAGGGAGTGCCTTAACAATACATCATTGATTTCCTAACTACCCTACACCCTCGGGGCTAGAGGAATGAGAAGACTATTAATGTAAAAGTAATTTATAAATTCATAAGGGGAGAGTATTATTGTGAAAATAATTTCTAAGGAAATATAATTATAAAAATTTAGGCTCATTTGGAACATGGTAAGGGCAAAAGGTTGGTTAAGTGCTAGAGGCCATGTCACTTAAGGGGATTAAAGCCACTATAACATGTCACTTGAGGGACTTGAAGCCACTATAACATGTCTCTTGATGAATTAAACTTATGTGGGAAAGATCATAATCATTCCTCCCAACCACCAAACTTAAACCCAATTGACATAAAAGTTTATATATATTTTTAATGATTCTACTTTTATTTAAATATAAATTTAATAAAATATCATATAATAAATTTATTTAGATTATTTAAAATTTAGAAGAACAATAATTATAAAAAAATATACTAGATGTAATATGTAATAGAATATAATATATAATAGATGTAATAGAGTATAATATATTTTTATTTAGGTTATCTAAAATTTAGAATATCACTAATTATTAAAAATATATATAAATTTGTGATATCTTTTTATTTAATTAAAAATATAATAGAATATAATATATAATAGATGTAATAGAGTGTAATGTATTTTTATTAGGTTATTTAAAATTTAGAATATTACTCATTAAAAAAAATAAAAATTATATCTTTTATGTTACATGTATTAATTTGTATTAGAATCTTTAATATTTAAGTGTATTTTTTATTGGTAAATTCAAAAATCTATGAAAATTATATTTATATATATATATATATATATATAAAATGATTCACAAAGTAAATGTTTTATATGTAAAACATATAAAACCTTACAATTTGAGTGAGTCTAATGGTTAAGAATATGTGTTTCCTTTTAATAGGTCACAAGTTCAAATCTAGAGAGGGGTGGGGTATGTATACGTCCGGAGGGGGTCCTTTGTCCCACCTTAAAAATATATTATTATTATTATTATTATTATTATTATAAAGATTGAACCTTGTTACATAATTTCGTCTTTGTTGTACCAAATCTCCAATGATTAATGATTCATGTAATAAATCGTATTCTTCTCTATATGTTTTATTTATAATATCTATAATAAATTAGCACAACTTTTCTTTTTTAAAAGAAAAAATTATGTTTTTACTAACATGATAAAGTATGGAATTTGTATTTGATTTCCTAATTTCTCTAATAAAAATAAACCTCCTCTCTATCATTCATTTGATTCGTCAAGATGACTTGGAATAAGCTTGAGTATAAATTGTGTTTTTACTAACATGATAAAGTATGGAATTTGTATTTGATTTCCTAATTTCTCTAATAAAAATAAACCTCCTCTCTATCATTCATTTGATTCGTCAAGATGACTTGGAATAAGCTTGAGTATAGAGAAAATTTTTATCATTCATTTGATTAGTCAAGATGACTTGGAATAATCTTGAGTATAGAGAAAAAATGTATCATTGGTTTGATTAGTCAAGATGACTTGGGGTAAGCTTGAGTATAGAAAAAAAATTAAAACTATGGGACACTTTAGATGAAATTCATCTATTATCTTCCAAAAACATAAAAATGAATTATTGTATAAAGTGAAATATATTGGTTATTTCTAATTGTTTTGGGAAATTTAAATAAAAACATGGTAAAGGGTCCCCGGATGGGGTGTTAGTGCGGGGTATGTGGCAGACGGAGAGGGAAGGCATCAGCCACCATGGCACAGAGCCACGTGACGGGCTCGTGCCACAGCCCGTCACCTTCCCATCAGATTAAATGGCAATTACGGTGATTAGAGGGTGCATTTATGCACTCCTCCTCTCCATATCTGCGTCGTCGTTTGGCTTTTGCAGCAATGGTATTCTCCCGTCTCCGTTTACAGGCTGAAGGACCCTCCCCTGTGCAGCCATGGCAGCCAGGGCTCAGTCCAGATATCATTATCTGGTTACATGCAACCTCCGCTCGCCACCAGGTCACACACCTCTGCATCATGTATCTGTTCTCGCAGGCTAGTAACCACTTCCTCCCTATGTCGCGTCCCAGAGGAAGGTCGTGGAGGGGCTCTCCCTAGAATCCTCGTCGGCCCTCAGTCTCTCCCCCCGACTCACCTTCCGTAGACTCCTCCCCCTCGCTTCATTCAGAGCATCTCTTGGCTCCCCTTCATGAACCGTCGAACCTGCAATTGGGCTATTTGGCGTTAATACCCAGGCTAGCGAGCTCCTTCTTGCACCCTCCGAGGGCTTTCACTACCCCCACATCGACCCCTGACCATCCGAGAAGCTCAAGCGGTGAGCCTCCTCCGCACAGCAGGCATGAGGGTGGCGGTTCTTTCAACAGCGAGCAGTTTAAAGACAACCTCGACATCCTTTATGACCTAGTTTTTGAGCTCCGCCAAGGAGTGACAGATCTCCAGTTCCGATTGCAAGCGACGGATGAGAGGGTGGAGGTCTTTCTTCAAACGCTTTCATCCATGAAAGCATCTTTCTCCTCGGACTCGACAGAAGCGACCCCCACGGAGAATCCCAGGGAAGCTCTAGGTGGTGGACATGACAGGCCACAATGTGCTTCAGAGACGGCATGAGCGCAAGGCATGCAAGGACGTAGTGTAGCAGAGAAGGAGGAGGCGGGGAACCGGATGCAAAGTGCTACTACAACGGCTGATGGAACCATGGGCGAAATGCAAGTTGACTGACAGTGGGCAGACGAGGTCACATATATCGAGGAGCATCCCTGGACAGCGGACCTCCACGCCACCTGGTCGAGATTTCCACCAGGTGTCTGAGTCTGTAGTGTTTTATTATGTCTTTTCAGATGATGAATAGTCTAGTTGATGAACAGTTTTTTCTGGCCAGTTTCAGTTGATAAACAGTCTATATAGGACCGCTTCTTTTAGCTTGTCTTATTATTTTTGATGAACTCATTTGCTGGCTGGACTGGTTTACCCTCTGTTGGGATAGTCTAGTTACTACAGCATGACTATCACTGCATTTTGTAACTCTGCCTCAGTTTTTGGAAGGTTCTTAATATATTATACTTCTTACTTAAAAAAAAAACATGGTAAAGGGAATTGAAAAAACAATACTTTTTTATATGTATTTTGTAATTGTTTATTTTAAATATCAAAAATAAAATTATGGTGTTTTGTAATTGTTTGTTTTAAATATATAAAAATGATATATAAGGTTTTCCATAAAAATTATGTTAACAAAGTGTATTTTAAAGTTATTTATATATATCCCCGGATGGGGTGTTATTAGTGGATACGTGGCTTTCGGAGGAGAGCAAAGGTAGCCAGCGGGGCACAGAGCCACGTGATGGGCTCATGCCCCCACCCGCCACCCTTCCGCAAATTTAATATCCCTCATGTCATACGAGCGAGCATTAACGCCCCTCCCTCCCGACGTATTTGGTATGGCGCCGCTCCTGGTTATGGCTCACTGTATTCGTTGTTGGTTGAAGGTGCTCTTCCGCCCGAGGCCATGGTTGACGAGGGTTAGCACAGGCAACCCCCCGGAAACTACCCTTCACATCTGGGCTTTCTCCTGTTGCAATAGTTATTCTATGCCGAGACACAAGATACGACCGAGAGAGAGGCCACGACGAGGCTCTCCCTGGAGACCTCGTCGGCCTATGGCACCCCCCTCTGAGACCACCCACCTCCTTGCACTAGTTCCTCAGTCGCACAGCTCGGCCTGGCGTGTTCTTCACTCGTTGTTGATGACCGAACCACCTGACCCACCTCCTATGGCTCCTCCTGGTACCTCTGCAACCCAACACCCCTCAACCTCGCGCAGCCAACCCCATGAGAATTGCACCCCTGCAGACACACTTCATGGTGAGCAACTTAAAGATAAGATTTCCATCCTCCATGGTCTAGTCTTCGACCTCCGCCAGGGGGTGGAAGACTTAAGGTTCCATCTCGAGACAAACACTGAGAAAATTGAGCTCTTCCTCCAACTCCTTTCATCTCTGCAGGCAACCGTCCCTCCAGACCCGGGAGGAGAGACCTCCAAGCCTGAGCCAATGGATGATATCGGGGGCGTCCAAGCAGATGAGCAAAAGGAACCCGGCGCAACCACCCACGACGAAGATGCAGGAAGCAGTCCAGCGAAGTGTTCGTGGAGAAAAGAATTGAAAACGAGATCGAGGCCAAGCCTCAGAAGCAGGACACTGCGAACACCAGTCAGAGCATCGACGACACAGCGAAGGGAGAAGAGCAATGGGGGGATGGAACAACGATTATTGAAGAGGAACCGTGGCCCGGAGATCTCCAAGGCACCTGGCCAGGTTACGTGTCAAGTGTTTAGGTTATGTGTCAAGCTTTTAAGTTTACGTGTCATTCTCTGTTGCGGATTATATAGTTTCAGACTTTAGTGCCAAGTCAGGATTTATAAATCTTTTGATGACTGAGCTGTTGATTGGGCTGGTTTCCCCTCTGTTGGGGCAGCCCCATCAGCAGAGCCAAACTATCACTGTAACTGGAATCTCTATTTTGCCTTTGGAAGGTTTTTAATATATTTTTCACTTCTTACTTAAAAAAAAGTTATTTATATATAAATGATTAAAATATTATATTTATAAATATGATATTAAGTAAAAATTCATAAATCAATTTAATAAATATAAAAATTAAAAATAAAACATAATTGTATTCATTAAGATGAATTTATATTATTTTATTTTATTATTATTATTTAAAAAAAATATTGTTATTATTAATATTTTTAAAAATATAATTTTTTTTAAATTATATAAATTACTTCACATTTTTTATATTAAGAATTATGATGAATTTATATTAATTTATTTTATTATTGTTGTTTTCAATCCTTTTTATTTTTATTAATATTTTTTAAAAATATTTTTTTCAAAATTATATAAATTACATGTCTATTTACATGAAGATACACCTGATTATTCTCCGTACTGTAAGTAGTTTTTTCCCACTAACAAATAATGTATGTACAATGAAAAAATATACTAAAACTTTAAACAGAAGCATAGTGATTGTCTTCTTCTCATCAGAAAAAGGAGTAACACCTTTTCAGGAGCCGAATCAGAATGAGTAGCCATGACCTTTTCAGTAGCCGAACCAGCAGCGCACGCATGTCTAGAAAATCCGTCAGAAAATAGCTTTATAGTTTTTAATGTGAAGATTGGATGATGTGTTTGTACTTTACACAATTTACACAACTTTTACTTTCTTTAATTTTAATCTCTAACTTTTCCAGAAGAAAAGTTAACTCAAATTTATATAAGTATAAATCCATTTACATAGCAGTTGACTTGCGGATGGTATACGAATATAACATGCTGTGGCATTTAATCACTAACTTGTAATAGCTTGGCTTAAGATTACATGTATGATTTAATAGAATTCTAAGGTTATATTTATAAAAAAACATAGCTTTTTAATAAATGTTTTATAGCAAAATCTAACATTGTACCAACTTATCAAGTAATTAAGGAGCTTTGCTACTGCAATGGAATCAATTAAAGGGTTTTGATGTTAATTAATGAAGTAGGTGAGCTTCTAGGGTGAAATTAAATGAGGTTGAATGGAAACTAAGGAAATATGTGTTTGATAGACATACTAGACACATAGTTGCAAGTCACTCCTTCCAATTTTAACACATAGTTGCAAGTCACTCTTTCCAATTTTAATCACCTTGACTAGTGACTGCAAATTAATTACACTCTCCAGTATCCCTCATTACCTCAATGCATAAATAGTGGTCTCCTTTTCTCTCTCCTTTTCTCTCTGCAAATTGTTGCCTCAAATTCCAATAAACTTGTCATGCCTAGTAATCTTGAAACATATTTCTGGTGAGCAAGCTTTGTTTATAATCATAATCGAAGACTAGAGTCTTTGTTTTTCACAATTATTGTGTATTTTGTTTTTTTATTGGGTAATTTAAATTTAGAGAAGATAGTTATTGTGTATTTTTTTTCTGTTATTTTTCTATTAGAGATTGTATGGTGAAAGATGAAAAATTGTGAGGTGAAATTTGACACATGAATTTACATCAAACATAAAGTGACACACATGGAAAACAAAGGAAGGTCATCAAAATTTCTTTTGATAGGAAAAGAAAAATTGAAATTCCAGGCCTGGATGGAGTTATGACTATGGGACCCCCCTTCGAGGAGTGTGCCACATGTCACCCATGAGTGGGATTTATTGTCCATTTGGGTGTATATTCCATTCTGGTATAACTTTATTGTATATTCCTTGACGTCATCACATCCTTTTTTCTTGTAAAGTAAAAAACTATATTAATATTTACAGTCTGTACAATCTAGTAATCAACAAGTTCTTGGCCCTGAAATACCATGATAGTCTTCCAGGTTCAATGTGCAAGTGCAAAAAAGCCTGCCCCAGTGGGGAAACCAGGTATAAAATATTTGTCACTATTTTACTTATAAACTATAAGATATAGATAAAAATTCTATAATGGCTATAGACATATTGTTAAACTAGAAAAAGCATATGCAAAACATTGAATTAACCAGGAGAAAACATTCTAAAAAGTCTTAGGAACATGAGGTTCTGGATGCCAGCCATAACAAAGGACACGTCAAGACCAGTGCCAACAGAAAAGACACCAACATTTGGACCAACAATAGTCGCCACTCCAGGACCGATACCAACAGTGGGTGGTTGGAAAATGCCCACATGTGTTTGTTCCAACTAGGTTATAAATTTGGATACATGCATTATCTGTATCTCCACCATCTCCATTCTACCTTTGAACTGGCAAAAGTCTTTGTATTTAGGAAGCATGTCAAGAGAAACCATTGTCTTGACATGCCAGTAAAGTTCAAGGGTATAAAAAAAGGTTGGATTTTCGGATACTGGTGCATCCCAGATATGGGATCACCCTTCCCACTTGAAAATCGACCTCTGATTCTTCCTTGAATTTTTGGACTAGGAAAACTTCATCTTCCAAGGCCGACATGGTCATTTTCTCATCCTTAGGCACATGGTTTTCAAATTATTCGATATCCTCTAGTGTTACCTTTGTTTCTCTAGATGGCCTAGCCTGGAAGTAACACCACCTAAAGAGTGGGGCTTACATCCACGAGGTTCCATTAGAAGGGAGGACATAGCAAAGGGAGTGACAAATTGGAAAATAGAGGGCATGCAAACAAGAAGAAGCATATTCATACAAATCGATTCGACTATGAAGATGTGTCTCGCCTCAACAATTCATCATTTGAAGTCGTCCTTGCATGACGAGGAAATGACATTGTGCTCACATTAATTAAATTCAGGAAGTGATGGGGTTTTCTCTGAATTATAGGTGCATTTTCTATATAATCGAAGTAACAATCTCTCTGGCATACATTGGATCCTCCAGTTATGGTATCATTTTCTTCGCAAGGAATTTTCCCTCACTATGTGGAGGAGGAGCTTCTCACCCTCTAATTGCACAAACTATAAAATTTAGAAAATGCAAGGGGAAATACAGTGGCAGCAATCAGAGATAGAGGGTTTGAGACATTCAAATGCACAGTTATCCCACCAAATGTAGGAGTAAGAGACCAATAAAAATGAGGATTTGGCAATGGCTTTGTGAGTCATCAACAGTCACCTAGCCCAAATCTAGTCTTGTAATATCCCTAGGTCGAACCCAATTGTAATGTAAATGAAAATGTACTTAAGTTGGTGGGTTCTTTGATATCATTTTTGTATGCACCTTTCATGGCATAGTGCGCACATGTACTGCGCAGTAAAATGATGAAGTATGCACATTCTGGGATACTGCACGTAGCAAATTAAGTGTGCGTGATTTTGAGGCCAGGGAGCCTTTGTGTATATGTTGTGTTTTATAGGCTGGTGAGCCAGTTATTATAAAATACATCGTTAATATAAAATACATCGTTATTATTGGCCAGTGCACATATTTTTGTATATGTCTCATCATTAATATAAAATACATCATTGCGCACAAACCGACCACGATAAAAGAGTACGGGGGACTAAACTCCACTAGTTAGGGAAAGGGGGGATAAAAATTAAGGAAAGAGATAAGCTAAGGAGATTAAGACAAAAAGGAATATTATATTAATATTTCTTAAAGTATAAAGTATGGATAATTATTTTATCTTAAGTTCCAAAGTTGGGTACAAGTCGGCCAAAGTAGCTCCCAACATGAAAAGTGTCAAGTTGGGGACATCCATACATATTGTTTGGAATTAGTTCATTTTTCGATGATTCCTTCCATCATGCAGTCATCCATTCAGCAGCCATACCATGATTTTTTCACTCACAGAGCCAGTTATCCTATGTACCTTCATGTCATTGTATATGAACATGTGTCAGTAGCCCTACTTGTTTGGTGTAGCTGGGTAGCTTGGGGGTTGGACTGAAGAAGCAGGTTGTCAAGCCCATGGGATACTGAAGACGCGGGTTGTCAGGCCTGTGACCAATTTCTCTTCTAGTGAGAGAATTGTTGAGAATTGATTTCCTGAAGGTGCTAAACTGCAGCTACATGGCTCAGATACTTCTTGTTCGGCCTGTTGTTGAAGCCCGGAAAGGAAGTGGGGCAGTCGAAGGACTGTTGAGCAGAGAAGGGGCACACTTCCTAGGGTGGGACATGCATGTGGGGAATGAGAGACTGTAGGTTGTTAGTTTGAATTGGAAATTATGACAGAGTCTTTCCTGTTGTCTATGAACCATTATCCTGGTTAGGAATCTCTTTACTCGGGTGGAGTTTAGTCCCAGCTCGGGGGTGACCCACTGCTGAGAGTGATGAGCAGTGTGGTCGAAGGATGGGAGGTTCGTGGAAGGTCTGCACGTAGTTGGTGACATTATTACCAAGATAAGTGTCAATTGTGTGATAAATTTACATGCAACATTATTATTTACATGTTTATTTTTATGGGTTTATCCTATGTGTGGTTATAACTGTCTTTATATTTATGGGTATTTCCGGTATATGGTGCATGTATACGTTTATTGTTATTTCAGTATGAATCTGTGCATTTTGCAAGATACCAGATATATAAAATATGCAGAACAGAAACGAAATGCTAGAAATGACAGAATAACAGTAAAATATCCAGCATAATCTTCACAATACACAGAAATGATATACGAAATAGCAACATAAATAACACTTTGA
>SNQJ01S0002233.1:0-27921 GCA_010110895.2 Picea sitchensis
TCTGTGTTTATGATTAAGTCTTTCAGTATTTTCATAGTTATTAGAAATTCTCTTTGGTTGCTGTAAACTATTGTATCTATATGATATTTGATTTATCTCAGTTCAACTATTAGAGAGTCATGGGACGTGAGTCCGCAAGAGAGTTGGGATAGGAGTAACTAAAATGCCTAAGTATTGCCGATCCTTTGAATTATCCTTAGTGGGAATGTCAAGTTAAAGTCTATGGGAGAAGGGCGTTTTTCCTTCAGACTAACCACCCATATGACTGAGGGCTCAAGCCTGTGTCCTTAGCCCATTTGCTGCAAAATGATTTGCACCTAACCTATAAGGTTTCCCAAAGGACCCATGTGACAAGGGCCTAGGAACCCCATGCTAGTCCGAAAGGAGCTAGCTCTTTTGGCTTCAGGACTTTGGGACTTGTGACTCCATAATCCTCGAAAATAGTCAAAGGCCAAAGTCGCGAATCAACGAGGGCCGTCGATCTGGGGATCCAATGTAGATCTCTATCAGTCGTTAGATCGGATGTAGGAAGGGAAGTGTTAAGCACTTCAATGAAGTGCTACTTTGGGGGAATAAGAGTGGTCTAGTGCAGAAACTCCCAAATGTCGGAGTCACAGAGTTAATCTAGACCATTGAGAATGGAGGGACACGTGTCTAGCGATCAAAGGTTATCCGAGAGTTTGGGCACTCAATGATTTAGAGATACACGTGTTTCCCCTAAATCTCTGCAAGATGGAGTAAATCCTGGCCGTATATGTTAGGTACACATGGCGACAGGTCCGACATGGTATGGAGGGAAAGTCGGGAGACACACACCAAACTCTCGAATGTTGAACTACCGAAGTGACGTGGATCGTCAATCCTCGGATCCTTCCCAGCCATCAATCTAAGGTACCCACCCTCGACTACCCAACTAACTGGGAACACGTCATGGAGTGACACGTGGCCCCTACTCATCCCCTATCAAGTGTTGTTTGTTGAACTAGAACCATTGGATGAGTGGGTATGTGGCAAGCGATCCCATAGTTCAAAGACTTAGTAGTCCAGGGACGTTTAGCCAAGAGTTTTCAAAGTGTGAAAACTCTCGAAGTTGTGAGTGCCRAAGTGAATCTCGACCATTGGTCGAAGAGGACATGTGGTGCCAGATCCAAGAGTTCAGAGACTTGGCTCTTAAAGGGATTCATGTCGAGAGGAATCGGTAAGCTCCGAAGCCTGGAGTCATGAATTAACGAGGACCGTGGAACTATGGATCCACGTGGATAAATATCAATCATATTATGGGGGTTGACGTGGCTCACTAACATCATCCTAGGTGATGTGGACCCACAACTAACATGCCATGTGTCAACTAGATTTGGACGATTCACATATCCCTTATGCCTATTAGAGAATGACATGTGTCACCCCCTATTGAGAACACGTTTTACCCCTTAACCCATGCCACGTGTCAGCTTCTAGTTCATGCACGCTTGGCCTACATGGATGGTGATGTGTTCAGGACTCTGGGAGTTTGGATAACTTCGAGAGTTTGGAAGATGTGGGGCGTGGTACAATATAGGAACGTCCAACATAAAATGTCAAATGTCGATCACCGAATGGCCAAGGCGACGTGGCGATATTTTGGGACTTCGTGAGTTTTGGGCATAGTATGGAGAAAAGGAACGTTCACGAAGATCGCCGATCGTCGAATGATGAACATTCAACGAAAATCACTGATCATTGAAAAGCCTATTGCTGACCATCGAACGTTGAAAGAAGGGGATGTCCAGCGTAAAATGTCGAACACCGATCTCCCAATGGCTAAGGCCACGTGGTGAGATTTCAAGACTTCGGGGATTAGGAAAATGATATGTTCAATGCCGAATGCCGAAGACTCGATGACGCCCTAGGTAGCTTCGAGAGGTCATAAATTATAGAATTGAGCTCGTATTTTAGTGTGATGACGACCGTTAGAAATCTTGAGGTGAGCAAAACCCAATGGAGATCCCATATTTAGAATTTGAGATAGTTAGGAAGAACGAAAAATTGATGCCCCATCCTTAGAAAGGGTATTTAGGGGTTGGGTGTGTTACATTGTAATACCCCAATTTTGATCATTAGACAAATCAATAATATATATGTGTACATGATGAATGGCTAAAATTTGAATGATGTAATATGTAAAATTGTACATTGAATGATAATAAGAAAATGCATCGCAGGCTATAGAAGGAGAATGGAAAAAAAACATGGGGCTATGACTCCATAAGAGGGGGAATAAATGGGGCTCAGGGGGCTCAAGGGGGATAAAAAAAGATATTATTATTTATAAGCCTAAGTCATTAACCCTACTTAATTAACATTCCCTAATCCTCGTGATTAGTTCTAATGAAGGGGAAGCATGTACTTCCTAACACGTGGTTTATAATTAGCATGCAAATATACTCAACGATTTTAGGCATGCAAGTCATTATTATTCACTTTCATTCTTCTTGGAGGTTTTGTCTCTGAGGTTAAGCTAACATATTACTATTGTAATAAAATTATGGAATTTTTTTTCCATAAAACTATGAGGAAATTATGACTATGTGTAAGGGAAATTGTTGCTATTAAGGAAAATTAGTTACAATTGATAATCCTTGGAATCCATCAATGAGATTTCTTGGTCAATCTTTGCTAGATCCCTAGAGGGAAATGGGATAGCCGGAGGGAATACATAGTAGAGAAGGGAATACCATTCATTGGGTTGTGTAGGATAAGATGAAACATGGCTAGTGTTTTGGGATAGTGTAGGGGTTAATAAACTATGGATTCTGAGAATTGGGTTGTGTGAAGAGAGATAGAGCCAGACATAGGTAAATTCATCCTTGTGGATTCATAGTCTTAGCTTGGGGGTGGAATCTATTGCAGAGAGATTAAGTGAAACAAATAAACTATGGTTGGGTAGAATGTCCTTCTTCTGTAGCTAGTTAGTGGTTGATTTCCAAAAAGATAAGGGTTCATGATTTATTTGTGAATATGTTGAATCATTGTTGTTTATATTATGAATTGAATTAGTTTTTTTTTTTTTTTTCCAGTTATATTTACATGTTTAAGCTTGCATCTGTAAACTATGGTGTCATTGTCCATTGAATGATTTAATTACATTTGCATAAGTATACATTGTCATGCCTACATGCATTAATAAATAGATAGAAGGAGAGTGAGGAAATGCATCAGAGAAATAAATTTGGAGTAAAATTGGTGGTTTCAAGAGGATGCTAGGTACATTACAAAGTGGTATCAGAGCTACTAGTTATAGATTTTGGGCTATATGGCCTAGAAGTAAGTTCATATATGAATACTTTGCATCTTTCTTGTCAAGTATTTGACAAAATTCCTGAAGGATAATAATTAGGAAAGGGTTATGAATCCAACAATTGTTGGAATGATGACTCAAATACCTAAATTAGATTTCCATTAGAGTACACAGAAGAACAACTTGTGTAATTTGTGGTTTACAAAGTTGAGTTATGTGGAGGAAACTAATATGCAGTGGGTTCTGTAACATCCCCATTATAATCCCCAGTTTAATTAATGCATAATGTAGATATGAATATGG
The DNA here is from genome assembly GCA_010110895.2 of Picea sitchensis. Classification (NCBI taxonomy): domain Eukaryota; kingdom Viridiplantae; phylum Streptophyta; class Pinopsida; order Pinales; family Pinaceae; genus Picea; species Picea sitchensis. The sequence goes on from SNQJ01S0002233.1 coordinate 3,581, forward strand.
CTATGGCCAAGCGATGTGATATGCAAATTGTATTTCTGATTTTAATAAATATAATGTGATACCAACTATTAGGAATATGGATAGAGATGGGGGGATGATTAATCCTCAAGCGAGGGAATGTCTAGGGGTGTCTAAGAGGGTTCCAAGGAGGAAATTAATTGTGAGTATTAATTCAAACCCAAATTTCTGAATTTTATTATCATTTGGGGAAAACCTTCTATTTTCTAGTTGAGTGTATGAGATCCCAATCATTGAATACCTATAAGAGGGTGGGTGTATAATTCACTTCCATAGTTATTGGAAGCATAGGGTTGTAGTACAATCAACATTAGGTAGAGTGAGAAGTCATCTATCTTGGGAAAATAGAGGAAATACGTATGGGGGAGAATAAACATTTTTACACATTCAATTTTGCATGATCAACAAGGGGAGAGCAAGGAAAAAGAGCACCAGAGCTAGATCAAGAAGGCTGGGTGAATTTTGGAGCATGCTGGAGCGAGCAAGGAAAAGAGCACCCCGAGCTAGATCAAGAAGGTCATGAATCTTGGGAGGTCGAGCCGCTTTTGGGGCATTCTGAAGCTGAATATTGAAGAGCCAGGTTGTCAAGCCTTAAGAGTTAGGTCATGTGTGAGTTACATTGTAACAACAAGTGTTGGTTGTTGTTTTCCTGGTAGTTTTTCCTACCAATGAGTTCCCTTGAATTCCCAATAGAGATATTCCTAGTTACTTATGTTAGAGAGACATTGAAAAACGAATGGGATGCCCAATGGACTGAGAGCAGTGAAGGGGTACATCCCTTGGGTTGGGCAGGTCGAGAGGAAGAGAGATGCAATAAATTTAGGATAGCTGTAGGAGAATACTAGTGAGTTGTGTGATATGGAGTTATGAGTGGATTGTGAGAGAGACCCTTTTATTGTGGATTCCTATCCCCAACTCGAGGGTGACTTATTGTTGAGAATTATAATATCAAGTCTATGGTTGGGTGGAATGTACTTCCCAAGTAGCTAGTTGCACAAACATTTTAAAAGATAAGTTTTTGTTTATTTCTGATTTTCTTGTGAGTTTAATGGTTGTTTTTTACCTTGTGCATGGGAATGGATTTTATGTGTTGTTATAGAGGATTATTTGGATTCATCACATTCATTTAGAATTTTGTAGATTCATTTAAATTAAGGGTATCAAAATCTAGCTTAATATGTGTTTAATTCATAGCTAGTAAGCTATAAGAATTAATTAGATTTTTTTTTTTCAAATTTATGTGTTTTTCCGTAAGTAATGTTCCCTGGTTAATATAGGGGATGTTCCAAGTTCAAATTCGATTGTAGGAGTGAAATAGTATACAGAGTGGACTAGGTGTAGAAATCCATGCTTGAAATTCATGGAAGTGATGTGTTTAGTGGGATTATTCATGGGAGTGGTGTGTTCATTGGGATTACACACACACAGAATATGCATATATATATGAATTACTTGAGAAAACCACAAAAAACTAATGTGGACCCATAAATTTTACGTGCACTATGCATTTGATGTGTACTAGTGAGTGATGTGGAGGTGCTCGAGTGTTTTGAAATAGAGTCCATGCGCACAGGTGGAAACCATGAGGTAGGGTCCAGAGATATGGTGGTAGGTTGGTTATTAAACAATGATAAGAAATGTGGAAGGAGGACAAGCAATATTGGGAATGGAAAAATCCCCTTTGCAATTTCTATCGAGGTGACATGTTTCCCCCAAGCAATAAGTGGTTTGTGGAGGGAAAGGGTCATGTTGATGACCTTCAAATTTAACCTCCACAATCAATTTGGGTCATTGATTTAGATCAATCACATGGGGACATGTGCACCGAAAAGACTGTCAAGGATATGAATGGTACCCCCATCATATCATTTGATTAGATCATGCTTGGTGGGTGATCCAATAGATAAAAGAGAGTATGGGGATGGGCGATTTAATTAGTAGATTTAATAATAAATAAATAAGGTGGCTAAAGGACAAAGGGCTCAATGATGGAAGAAGTATGATGTGAATCTCACAAGGTGACATGGTAGGTAAGGAGGCAAGGGAAATTCCATAGTAGTTTCATATTTTGACATGTGGACACGAGTGCCACATCAGGAACCATGTGTCATGCTACATCAACAAAGATTCAATGTCAACAAAATAATTTTTTGTTTAAAAACAAATTGGAGCCAAAATCTTCTTTTGGGCATAAAGGAGAAGAGATGTTTAGAATTAGGTGAACTTGTAGGTGTAAGTTTGTGATGGCGAGGGCTATAAAAGTGCTAGTGAGGGTGATTTGTTGATTCATCTCTATAATTCTAGAAATGCAAATTAGTGGTTTTTAAAGAACATGGTGGTACTCATTGCCAACAGATCTATTAATGGTGAAGTTTGAACAGTAAGGAACAAGAGAAGGAGTGAAGGAACCCAATGGATAATTTGGCCAAATTCCAAATATTTTGGAGAATAGATGAAAAAATAGGCCAAAATCCACTATTTTGGGAGACCTTTTGGTGATTTTTGAAAATTTCAATAGAAGAAAAAGGACCCAAGATAAAAAAAAAATGGAAAAAAAATTCCTAGTCAATATTAGATGCCCTCGATAAACTAGAAAAATTTGTTCCACTCAAGTTTTTCTCATTTTTCCTCCATTTAAAAGATAACAATTTTGGCCAAAAATTCTAAGTCCGGAGAAAGTGAAAAAAAGACAAAGTTAACTATTCCAGATTGATGTAGAAATAGTTTGGAGCATCATATCATTGATAAGAAGGTTGTTGATTACTGAAAAACATAATTATTATTCTCACCCAATAAATTTTTTTCTTGGTTCTCACTATATTTTCTTCTAAAGATGGCAGAAGTTGGTCTCTGACCTTGATTGTACCATAAAACGAAGTGTAGAAAATGGACAAAATTGGTGATTTATGACAGATATTTTTTTTAGCTTTGAGATCAAATTGAAGCATGGGTATAGTCATCATAAACACAATTTATATGGGAATAGTTATGAAGGCTTATATTTTGGATAAGTGCTTTATATTTCTTCAGAAATTGGGAAGTAAAAGTTATATAGCCTTAATTGTTAAAATTGTTTTTGACAATGTGCATATTTTCCATAATTTGAAAGAAAATGCTACAGATTTGGAAATGAGGTGTATATAACAATCTTACATGTATACACACTTATTGCAAAATCAATGTTATAAAAAGGACATGTAAATATTAGATTTGAAGAGAACTATTGAGGAGGAGAAATGGAAGATGGACAAGGTCCTTACAATAATGACGAATAAGTTATAGGCTTGAATATCAATGTATGAAACAAGGAGATAAGTTTTAGTGAACACAAAGAGAGAATGGAGTCATTAGAACTGGTAGAAACCATGGGATGTTTGAAGATGGAGGTGTAGCGTTGTAAATTTGATAATGGGAGGTTGTTAAAATCCCAAGAGAAGCAAAAATCACCTGAACACTAAGTTGTTAGAGAATTTAAATCAGGTGTAGAGGAAAATAAATAATAGATTAGGTTCAAGCATGAAGATGAAGGCATACATCATGCAAGGAGGGATAGTCATAGAAGATATAGTCACTTAATAAGTGCTATTAGAAATCAAAGTCATCACTACTCACCAACTCATTCAACCATGAAGTCTTATGCACATGAAGAATCAAAGAGTAATATGAAAGCGTCCCCAGTTAGGAATTAAAGACGAGGACATGAAAAATATAGTTTGCAAGGAGAGATTAGGAATATTAAACCACCAAACTTTGATGGTGAAAACAATATTGGAAAGGATTCTAAGGATAAGAAAGTAATTTCATGTACATAATTTCTCATCCAATGTAGAAACTATAATCGTTATAAACAATCTACAAGGAAAAGATTCCATGTGGTGGGATCAATTAAAGCATGTTAACCACATCAATGAGAGGAGGATTTCATGGAATTAGTTCAACAAGTATTTCTAGAAGTAGTACCTTTCTGATTAGTACTATGAACAAGAAGATGCATGATTTCTTTGAGATCAAGTTGGGAAATATGACCATGGAAGAATATGAGAAGAATTTTTTGGAGTTGTTGAGGTATTTGGCTATATTAAAGAGGAAAAGGTTAAATTACAATGTTTTTGAAGTGGAATGCTATCATTTTATAGAGAAAGATCCAATTTGTTGATCCTAATACTCTTGAAGAGAGCATCAAGAAAGATAGATACATATATGATAAAAAAAAGGTAGAACACATTTCTATAAATCTTGGAAAGATAATAAAAAGGAAAAATTGGATCAGAGGAAGAAAGGATTCAAGCCTCATTTCTCAAGGAATATTCCTAATACACATCAACAAAGTCAACTGGCTTAGAGTTTATCCAAGATGGTAGAATCCCTAGGGAAAAGGACAAGGTAGTTAATCAAATTTTGGGGATGTGAAGGAGACCATTTGTATAGATATTGTCCTCACAAGGGAGAAAAAATGAGGAATTTGCACAACATATAGGAGGAAACTATAGTGGAATATGTGGGAAGGAAACTATAGTGGAATATGTGGAGAATCAATAGGCAAACTACTAGTGAAACATGATTAAGGTTGATTGTAAGATTACTAATAAATATATTGCAATTTTAATTGATTCACGAGCAAGTCATAGTTACATTGCCCCTAATTTGGTTGAAATATTTCATTTGAAGAGAATTAATCATGAGAAATCATGGTTTGTTCAACTAGCTATTGATACTAGAAATAAAATTGATGAGATTCTCAAAGGTTGTCCATTAGCTATGAATGGTGTCAACATTATTGCAGACTTGAACAAAATAACACTTGGCTCATATGATACCCTCATTAGAATGTATTGGTTGTATGTGCATCCTACTATTCTACATTTCCATAAAAATACTTTTACTTGTCTTCATGAAGAACGAAATCAAAGGACAATGAAAGGAATTCCAAGACCTATTTCTATAAGGGACATTTCATATTTGCAGTTGAAGAGATGTTTTAGAAAAGGGTTTAAATTGCATGTAACTCATGTGTAAGAGCCAATTAAGGACAAAATCCCAAACCTGTAATACTTTCCATTGCTACAAGAGTATGCAGATGTATTTGGGGAAATACCAGGTTTGCCACCAAAAATATGATTTTTTTATTAATTTGATACCTAGAGCTAATGAACTATGGTGTTTGAAACCCTAGCATTTTGGGCATCGATAATTTCTCCATGGACTCAACTTATGGAGGGGATGGCCCTCCCCCCCCTCTCCCCCTACCTCATACTTCTGAATTCAATCACTTCCAAGCTTTGATCTCCTCATTGAGAAGATATGTGAAAATCCCTCCTTCAAGATTTGTTAAAAGGATGAATGAGATTCTGAAATTTCCCCTTCCTCCTTCTAATTCTAGTCAAATGTCTCTCAAAATAGCAGATTGGGTGTTGGTTGGATAGTTCACTGGTGTTTGGCCCTTTCTTAGGACTACGTAAATTTGGATTCAAAAGAATTGGGTAGGACTGATAAAGGGCATGATGTCGCATTAATGTTTTGGTAGATGTTTTTATGCTTTCTTTTTTGAAACTAAGGAACACATGGATTTAATATTTAGAAGTGATCCTTATTTTTATGTCACAAAAGGGTTATATTTAAATAGATGGACCCCTAATTTTAATACTGAAAATGATATCTCTTCAATTTTCCCTATTTGAGTTCATCTTCCTCATCTCCCGTTTCCCAATTCAGTTGGAATGATGATGTTCTCTGGCATATCAGGAATACTATAGGTACATATATTGACAAAGCTAAGCCAAAAGACAACATGTTTTCATGTGCTCGTATATGTGTAGAAGTTGATATGGAAAATGGTTTACCATAAACAATCCAAATTTCTATGAATGACTAGAAGCATATTCAACCTATTGATTACGAAATAATTCCTTTTAAATGAAAATAGTGCCATGAATATGGTAAATTTTCAAAACAATGTCCTAAGAACGCAATCATGGAGCAAGGACCTCAAGAAAAAGATGATTAGTGGAAACAAGTTATGAAGAAGAAGCCAAACAAAAATAAAACAAATAATGTAGCACAATAAAATAAATTACCCTCATTTGGTATAGTCACGCAACCCTATGGACCAGAGAAAGCTTCTGGAAAAAAAATGGCAGACACATCTAAAGATCTAGTAATTGGAACTAAAGGAAATTCCGCATATCTAATGGACAACCTTTCATAATTATAAAAAATCCCTTAGAGTTGAAGAAATGGAATGGAGACACAAGTCATGTAGTTTATGGTGAACTGCAGGAAATAGAAGAGAAACTTTATTCCACAACCAAACAAGGCCCTAGTTATGGAAAAATACTATAAAATAGATCTCTACTCCCAATAAGGACTTGCTTAAAAACTTTGACGAAATAAAATCAATTTATCTCAATCATTTTTCTAATTTATATTTTGAAATGGGGGGAGTCGAGCCATGATAAACAAATACCATTTTGGAGAACACCCCCTTCATGATTTCCCTTAAATAAAAATACACACTAATGAAGAAAGTCATTGAAGAATAAATTCATAAGGCTATATGGGATCTTTCTCCAGACAAGTCACCTAGACTAGACATTTTTACAATCCATTTCTAGAGTGAATGTTGGAATACTATCAAATTTGATCTCATCAGGATGATTCAATATGTTCATAAGTATTTTCATATGGGAGGTTCTACCAATTCTTCCTTTATTGCACTCATCCCCAAAGAATAAAATCCTTCCTCTTTTTTCTATATTTAGGCCCATCTCTCTGTGTAATGCATCTTACAAAATTATGTCTAAAGTCATAAAAAACAGGCTCAAGAATCTCCTTCCGAAAATCATCTATTCAAATCAAGGCAAGTTCATGGAAAAAAGTCAAATAGTGGACGATGTCATACCATTTTAGGAATAAATACACTCCAGTCACATCAATGGAGATAAATGTGTGATTATAAATGTTGACATGTCGAATTCCTTTGTCCGAGTAATATATTCCTTTCTTCTTGATGTTATTCATAGATTTGGTTTCCATCCTAATTTTATTCATTGGATTTCTTCTTATATTAGCAATTCCTAGATCTCTCCCATTGTCTATGGGCGATCCTTTGGTTTCTTTAAATAAAGAAAAGGTCTAAGGAAAGGTTTCCCCCTCTCCCCTCTACTCTACATTATAATAGTTGAATCTCTTGGTAGGATGTTAGAATATAAACACAACAATGAATAACTTCTATGAATTCAAGTGGTAAGAGGAACCAAAAGTATTAACCATTCAAAATTTTTTGATGATTCCTTGTTTCTAGGTGGTGCATCCATCATAATTGGGAGAAGATTCAAGAAAATTTTAAATCTTTTTATCCAATTTTTCAGGATACCTAATTAATCATAATAAATGTTAGATATATGCTTGGAATGTGAGACAACAACTGTTTGTTGTCATTTCTAACATCTTTGTTTCCCTCATAAATATATTTTTTCATCATTTAAATATTTAGGCATGCCTATTTTTTTGCACTCCACATCTTCTAATTTGTGGAAATAAACCATAAGTAAAATAAAGGTCAAATTTGTCCAGTGAGGAGCACATTGGCCGAATCCGACAGGAAAATTGGTTGTTATCAAATAAATACTATTATCCCTTCTTGTTTTCCAATATTCATCTCTTTTAGCTCCTATTTTCATAAAACAACAAACATAACAAGAGATTAGGAGGATTTTATGGAAAGGTGGAAACACTAATAGCAAGAGATTTCATCTTGTGAATTGGTCTATTGTTTGAGCTTCTAAATTTCATGGTGGACTTGGTATAAAGGACCCTACTCTTATGAATTTAGTGATGGGTGAAAATAACCTATGGTGATTAAAAATAGGAACCTATGATTGGTGGAAGAGAGTTATCTCGATAAAATAAGTTACAGGTTCAATGAAAATATGTTGGACTTGAATTATGCTTCTAGGGAAGGTTCCCCCATATATAAGTTCATAAAATCCACCATCCCAATACTCCAATCCAAATTGTGTTGGGATTATGGAAGTGGAATAATTATTGAGATATGGAATGATAGCATAATGGGAAATACATCGACTCCCTCTGAAGATTTGGATTGACACTTGGGGGAAAAAAATCTCTTTAACATCTCTAGATAGTCCCAAGATGGTTGGTGGTATGGTTGGAAATTTGGCACTCCTCCTTCAAACTTAACTCCTGTTGTCCACCAATTGGTCAACAATATCAAAGTCTATGAACCTTGCATAAGATCCTCCTATGATTAAAGAATTTGGGGAATGATTGGTTGTACTTTCGGGAAAGTTTATGAGTTACATATGGATGAAATATCTCCCCCCTCTTAGAGCTTATACATGGAAAACATTTGGAATACAAATGGAATTCCCAAAATCAACATTTTCTATTGGATTTTGGTGCAAGGAAAAATATTTAAAGTGGAAAATATGTCCAAGCAAGGAATTCATGGTCCATCTAGGTTTTTCCTATTCCTAAACAACATTGAAATTTCTCACCATCTATTCTTGGAATGAAAATTCATAACCTAAGCATGGAAATAGGTAATGAAGGGGTTTGAGCATTGATCCCATAATCTAGAAATTTGGGAAAAAATATTTGATAAATGGTGCTACCTATACAAGGGATCCATCAAAATAAAAGATAATCTAAAAATCTTATGGGAAACCTTGCTTAAATATACATAATGGAAAGTGTGGCTTGCTATAAATAGAGGAATATTTTAGTAGGATTCCACTAAGGCTAAGATTGTGTCTAACATAGCCATAGCCATATCTGTGTGGCTAACAAAGACCTATTTTTGGAGAAGAACAACTGAAAGGAAAATCAACACGCATGAGGAAAAGTAGCATGCAAGAAGGAAAAACCATGTGCGAGGAGGCATGCAAGCCTAACCATGTTGCGGTCAGGGTTTTTGACAAATGTTGTAACATATATAATCTTGCGAAATAGTATAAATAAGAACCTAGGAGGTCTAGGTAGGGGTTCTAGTTTTTGTGGGTTCGATTGGTGGTAGTTCAAATATTGTTGTAATAAGGCTGAAGAAAAGTCGAGTAAGATAGATTTTGAGGGTTATGTCACAGGATGAGGAGCCTGGTGTGGCCTAGTCTGCCTCACAGAGGTTATTGAACCTCTTAATGATTGTATGATGGAATATTTAATGCGCGCAACACCATATTTTGCAATAAACTAAATAAAAGAGCAGAGAAGACAAATATTTTTGGATGTATCCCAAGAGTGGGTGAACCATAGTAAACATTTTGTCATATGTGATGTTTCTTGCATGTTTACTTTCTATCAATGGTTATTTTATGAATGAATGATTCACTAGATGTATTAGAATGCATGGATGAGGCTAAAGATGAATGAATCCTAGGAATAATTGAATTAATAACAAAGATTAATGAATGAAGAAGATAAAATACATTCCCAGATCCCCTCTCATTCCTAGACTACAAGCACTTTAGCATTGTAGTCACCCAAAAAGCTATCTCGGGTGAGATTACACAATGTACTCTGTGTGTTGTGTTTCCTTCTGGTTTACTAGGAGAGCCGATAGTTTTAAAGGGTTTTGTTGGAAACCTGTTTAGATCCTAACCTGGGTTAGACCAAGAAGTGAAGGAGAGATTTAACCCAACAAATGGTTCTATTGCCAGCTAGAATTGCATAGTATTGAGTGGATGGGATCCATGGAAGAATCACTCAAAGAATGAAACTATAGAAGATAATGCTCAGGCCATGTAATTCAACGAAGGTGAAGATTGAAAGATGGTTGAAAACAAAGGAACTTGAGTTTGCAAAAAAGGATAACACAAACCCTAAGTTAACACCACAAAAATACTTGGACAAATATGATTTCCCGCATTTTTTGTAGGAGTGTCTATTGAGGTTAAAATACAACCACCCAACAAATTGACTCAAAGAGATGGAGTGGAATCCTATGGAGATTGTGTAGTTACAACAAGTTAACAAAAAAATTATGCGGGTAGTAGATTTTTGGTTAGACAGTATTGTTGCAGGGTTTATCACCAATTTTTCAGTAGATACCACGAAGTCTTACAATGAAACAAAGTAGGATTTTCTAAAAGGACCCATAGGTAGGTATATTAGATCATTGTATACTTCAATCAATATTTTATTGTATAACAACATTGTGATGATCGTGGAATCAGACAACTAAACTTCCCTACGTGCATGGGGGAAGCACTGACAAGAGGTGGAGAAATGGAGGAAGATATGGATAAGGTAATGAAGAAGGAGTCCATGAAGCTAATCACGGTGGAGGAGGACCATATAAATCAGATAATGGCACCAATTGGAAAGAAACACAGTGGAGTACCCTACCAATATAATATGAATAACAAGAAGATATCCATAGTTGATAGAGAGGGGTTGGAAAGTGACGAGGAAGAGGTAGAGGATATTTGGGATGTGGATCATATTGAAGAAATCCCGCATGCAACATATGAAAGGAAAACAGGAGGTCCAAGGGTAGGAACAGAAGGAAGAACACCAATCCAGGTCACTGTTAGTGTGGAACCTATAATCCCATGTGCGACTAACACACCAGAAAGAACATCAACATTTAGAGAACCATATTTTAGTGGAAGAAAGAAAGAAGGAAATACATCCAAACAAGGAGCAACAACTAGAGGAGCCAGTTCAGGAACCAATAGTCAAATATCTACACCTCACAGAGTTAGTAGTTCAACATGGTTCAAAATGGCATGACATGATCCCATGACCATGTTACCAGAATTTTGAGGAAAGGCATCAGAGGACCCTGAAAAACACTTATTCATTTGCGAGAATATTTGGGAAGAAAAGAAGATCACATATGAGGATACAAAACTTGCGTAGTTATCTATCATGCTAAGAGACCGTACACTATACTGGTACATGATCCTAGATGTAAAAATTCCACTAGGAGTAACAAGGATGCTTGCAGACGTGAAAAAAATCCTGATAAATGAATTTTAGAAGCCTAGCTCAGAGGATCAGTACATGAATGAAATGATTGAAATTAGGAAAAAACTAGGTGAGTCTGTTTGGGAGATTGATTAGAGGTTTAAACACTTGAAAGGTAAGTTGAATTATGCAATTAGTGACATGCAACATAGGCACTTATTTGTGAACTCACTGTTACAAATTTGAAATACCCATTAAGAAAACATAATTTCCATACTCAGGAAGAGGCTCTATAGGAAACCTTACAACTGGAAGAGAAGTAGAATCAGAAGGCAGATCCAAGAATAGAGGAGCTGAAGGAGGATTTGAATAACCTAACATTTCAACTTAACTAGAATAAGGGAAAAGAGAAAAGGGGAGTTGTTTGGTGTACCACATGCAGGATAAAAGGACACCATAAGAATGAATGTCCAAATTTCACGCAGCACATGGCAACAAGAGTACCAAACCCTTTTCCAACAAGAGGACCATGGTGTGAGATTTGTAAAACCGATGGGCATGATCCATATCATTTTCCAATGATGTAGAAGTATAAGATAGTACCCCAAAGTTCATAATGTGATTTTTGCAAGTCAGTGGGTCATGATGACAAATATTATAGGACGATGGAGATGATGAGAGAAATAACTTCATAAACTTATAGGGTGAAAGCATAAATGATGATAGGATAAGATGCACCTCATTTCAGCCAGGTACCACCACCATATAATAATGCGCAACAACATTACAATAATGCACAAACCCAATAAAACAATGCACAATCACAATATAACCCCACACATTAAAATCAGGTACCTTAGTACAATGCATCGTGAGGAGATCGAGGTGGATGCAGAGGTGGAGGACAAGGTAGAGGAGGACTTGTATGAGGCAGAGGCCCAATAGTGTGACACAACTTCCAATAACTAGGACATTATTCAACGGAGTGTCCACTTCCACCAGCGACATGTATGTACTATCATGCAATAGACCATGATACAAAAGACTGTCCGACACTATTGGGGAAGATCCAAGAAAAAAGGAACCAGAACAACCCAAATGTCTAGTGGATCTCTACAGAAGCCGGGGATGATGGAAGAAACATCAAAATAGTCACACGAGGAGGAGCTAATATAGGAATTGACACAGTAAGACAAGATCTAGTGCAACATCAATGGGTGAAAGAAGAATACTGAACCACATAAGAAGTTTGATGCACATAAAGAAAATGAAACATTCAAGGAGGCAAGATAGGAGTTTCTAAAACAAAACATTACGTCTACATTAGCTACACAACAAATTCAAAACTCTCCTATGTATGAGATGCCTTCCTCAATGGACCATACTAGTGAAGCACAACCTTTAGAGCAAGTAAGTAACATAAAAACTTTTATGCAATCCTATGTTAAGTTACTAAAGGATCCATCATTTGTCAATATATTACAAAATATGATAGAAATATGTAACACATAGGTAGAAGGGAAATTAGAGTAGAAAAAAATAAATCATCTCGTTACAAGAAGAAGGACAAGCAGGGAATTCAGACTAAATGCTAACATTGGGGATTTCAATATGGGAGATATTATATTGGACTTGGGCTCTGAAGTAAATGTCTTACCTAAGAATACATGGTAGTGTATGGGAGAACCCACACTAGGCTATTCACCTATTCAGTTGAAATTAGAAAATCAACACAGAGTGCTACCAATTGGAAGACTTAAAGGTGTGATGGTATATTTGGATGGGGTGCACACTATGGCATATTTTTAAGTAATATAGATAGTAGATGGCACAAAAAAGTATCCAAAATTTCTCATGCTAGATTGGGAATTTGATAACTAGGACATAATCAACTTGAATACATGGAAAATGACATTTGGATCAGGTGAATATAGATTCATTGCACCATTAGACCCTTCCAAAGGAGAAAGGTTTGTCAAACCCACTTGTTTAGATCTAGAGGAAATAAACCAGTTGTATAGAACTACTGTGTGAGAAGACGATTATTTCAACCCAACTGCAAATTGGGTACTCAGTTGGAGAAGCATCACATCATGTGCTTCCGACTCAGACATAGTTTTGGATAATTGGAAACAACGATTACATGAAGTTTCTACAAGAAGGTGCACAAGAATAGACTGTGCAGTAAGATGGGTTGGTACAGAGATAAGAGAACCTCCCAGTTTTCATGGTGTAAATGACTTAGAGGAATTTCTGACAAAATATGAAGAGGAAGTATTAGAAAATAATAGGCTCTTGTCCCTATATATCGCACTCAAGGCCACACTTTCAGGATGGTGGGGTGTGCACAAAGAAACCATTTAGGATTGTTATCCATGTAAATGACTACTGCACATTAGATTTAGCACATAACAGAGGAGCGATAAAATAAAGAAGTACGATGGATAAGGAAAACTAGTGGAACACTTGGAAAAGTGCAAGGGACAATGGAAGATGACACCACCATAGGAATGGACTCATCACTTTATCCATAAATTGGAAGGAATCCTAGAGAACTGGTATGTAGACCAGGAGATTCACAGAGGCACTACAGAGTGGAAAACACTACAACATAACTTTATAGTAACCTTCTCATTTGAGCATGATAACCCCAACATGGATTCAACACTGAATATGATATAGGGAATGATATTTACTAATGAACCAGAGGTTGAAATCATGACAGAGTATCAATAACAAAATAGACAGACAGTCAAAGAACTACTGTCATGCTATCATGTTGAAGAACAAGTACCAGATGAAGATGATTCGTGCAACATTCAGATTACAAAAATTGAAGGAGAAGGAGAGGTGGAAGGACCATCTTTGGAATCATAACTATTTGCTGAACCAATCAAAGTGAAGAAAGTCAACACTAGGACACATGACAATCCTAAAATGGCAAGTATTGGAGACTATTGGGATGAACAAACGGTAGAAAGAATAACATAGTTATTGCGTGAATACAATGACCTATTTCCAACGACCTTTACAGAGATGAAAAGCATAACAAGAGAGCTAGGAGATATGAATATACCTCTCAAACCTGAGGCAATACTTGTTAGACAAAGACCTTACAGATTGAATCCAATGATTAAGTATAAAGTGAAAGCAGAAATTGACAGAATGCTGGAATCTGGTATTATAGAACTGGTAGAGGAATTTGAATGGATAAGTCCTATGGTAGTCCAAGAAAATAAACAAGGAGGGATAAGGATTTGTGTATATTTGAGGAAACTGAATGATGCTTTCTTACATGACCCTTTCCCTACCCCTTTTACAGATGAAGTCTTAGAGAATGTGGGAGGCCAGGAAACATATTCATTTATAGATGGATTCTCAGGCTACCTTCAGGTCAAAATAGCTCTAGAGGATAGGTATAAGACTACTTTTTCTATAGAATGGGGATCCTACCAATACACAATCATGCCATTTGGGCAGAAGAATGCACCAACTATTTTTTCAAGTGTTTTCATAACTGCTTTTAAGGAATTCATACATCAGTTTCTAGAAGTATATCTGTATGAGTGGACTATATATAGTCTATTAAAGGACCATGTAGAAGTATTAAGAATCATGTTGGAAAGATGCATGCAATGTCATATATCATTGAATATTAAGAAATAAATTTTTGGGACACCTTTTGGAATATTGTTGGGGCAGATAGTGTGTAAACAAGGTTTCCTAGTGGATCCTACTAAGATTGAAATCATTGTCAATTTACCACCACCAAAGTCAGTGTGCCAGTTGAGAGAAACACTAGGACATATAGGTTATTACAAGAATTTTATAAAGGGGTATGGGTAGGTTAATGCACCAATGGAAAAACTATTAAAGAAGGATATAATATTTCAGTGGAATGAGGACTGCCAACAAGGATTAGACACCTTAAAAGAAACTATGGTCACAACACCTATCCTAGTATTCTCAGATTTCGAAAATACATTTCATGTGCATGAAGATGCATCAGCCATAACAATTGGAGCAATTCTGGCATAACTAAGAGCAGGGGAATTAGACCATCCTATATCCTTTGTGAGAAGAAAATTTTCAGAATCAGAGGAGAATTACAACACCACAGAAAGAGAAGGCCTAGACATGGTATATGCACTTCATAATTTCATGCACTACTTACCGGGGAAACACTTTAAAATGTTCACAGACCATTATGCCCTCAAATACCTAGTCAACAACCCAGTGTTGGGGGGGGAGGATCTATAGATGGCTATTTTTATTCCAAGAATTTGATTTTGAAGTGATATTCAAACCAACAAAGCTGAATGTAGGACTTGATCACCTATCAAGGGTAAATAATGGAGAAAAACATACTAACTTGGAAGACAAATTCCCTGATGCATAGTTGTTTTTAGTACAGATAGATGATGAATATTTCACTGATATTATTGAATACTTAAGTACAGGGAGTGTGCCATAAGAGTTTAGAACTGCACAAAAGAAAAATATGGTAGTTAGAGCTGCATTATAAGAGTTTGAACCCAAGACAAAAGAAAAATATGGTAGTTAGAGTTACATTTCATCAATCCTATTGTAGGACATCATATACGATGGACATAGTATTTTGAGAAGATTGTGCATAGAACATGAGCGACCACATTTTTTGCATGACTCTTTAGCTGCATAGTCATATCAATTATGAACGACAACATGCATGAGGTATTGCACGCATGATTATGGTAATCGACAGTCCATAATGATGCCAAGAAATATTTCCAAAAATGTGATGTTTGTCAGAGGGTTGGCAAACCTAATAAAAGAGATGATATGACTCTGAGACTAGAAGTAACTTTTTGGTGTTATTTGAAAAATGAGAAACATAATTTGTTGGACCAATCCATCCACTAGCAAAGGCCAGATCTAGATATGACATTACTATGACCTGACTGAATACTTAATAAGATGGGTGGAAGAAACACTGGTTAATAACTGTAGCACAAAGACAAAAACACACTTCTTGTTTAAGCAAGTGATCACCAGATTTGGATGTCCAAGGATTTTGATGAGTGACTAAGGCACTCACTTTATCATCAATACCATCAGGGTTATGACTGAGGAGTTTGAAGTTTATTATGAGAAGAGTACACCATACCATACTCGGAAAATGGAACATTAGAATATTCAATGAGATGTTGGAGAATGCTTTGAAAAATATCTACAATGTCAACAGGGATGATTAGGACTTGAAAATACCAGCAGTAATATGGGTATATAGGACTACATGTAAGAAGTTGACAGGACATACACCATTTAGATTGGTGTATGGGAAGAAGCAGTGGTTCAATTAGAATTTCTGGTACCCAGTCTATGCTTAGCAATAATTACCAACATGACAGAAAGAGTGCAATAAAGGAAAGGTTTAATCAACTAATGGAGAAGGAATATGAGAAGATTCTAGAAGGATTTCACCAAGAAGTACAAAAATCAAGAGACAAATCCTGGCATGACAGACATATTAAGAAGAAGAGCTTTAAGAAGGGAGACCTAGTCTTTCTCTATGACAATAATTTTTTCCAACATCCTGGTAAATTTAGAATGCATTGGCTAGGGACATATTAAGTAAAGACTTTCATAGATGTGGGATCTATATAGTTAAAAGATTTGGGAGGAACATAATTGAAAGGAATGATCAATGGTTGTTACTGAAGTTGTATAGGGACAATTGACCTACTAACTCTTAAAAGTTACAGTGCAGTGAGAAAGGAATGCATATAGTGTACTATAGCAGAGATTAGGACACAAAAATGAGAAAAATAAATAAAAAGGAGAAAAATATGGAAAATGAAATGCAAAAATAGAAAAGAAAGAAAATACAAAAATACTGGGACACATCGTACGCAAAAATCGTGGAATCAACGTGACAAAATGAAAAAGTGACCACGTGCAACATATGGCTAGAAGGAAGAAAAAAAACACACACTAAGGAAAAGTCACGATGCACTAAGGAAAAGTACAACGCACCAGAAAAGGGGCCAACGGTTGGAAAAGTGAATAAACATCTGTTAGGGAAAAAAGGCACAAATTGGGGCATTTGTAGAATTGAATGAAGCATACTCGACAAGCTTCAATGTATTAATCAAAGCCAAAGAAGCTTCTTCGATATGAATCAGGAAAATAATGACACCCTCTATATAAAGGAGAAACGTGGGCCAAACAAGACTTATTGTGAAATTGCAAATTCGGGGAGCTAGAGAGTACAAAGATGAGAGGCAATCATGAAAGTGTAGAGATCGACGAAGTTGAAGCTTATTCAGAAAATAAAAAAGTACCCACGATGACACCTCCAAAGGTTGGTGCACCAATCCAAACAACACGTAAAACCCAAAGAAGTCTTAGGTCACCACGAGAAACCACAGAGGCAGAGTAGGAAATGACACAGAGAGAGGGAATTGTTGATGTCGACTTAATTCCCTCGCCACAAGTTGAACTGGCGACTTCCACACTGGTAGAAGAAGAAGAATAATCCCCGAAGACGACCGAGATGGAGATTGAATCACATGATTGTGCGTAGAGGCACGAACCGGTCGCCACAGGAAAACCACAACAACCTGCGAGGGCCAAAGCAACCCACAGAACAAATGGGGGTGACAGTGAGAGAATAAAGTTTGACGTGGTGAGACCAAAACCCGGGGAAGGGTCCGCGCAACAGGAGGAGGGAAAAATTAAAGATATTATAGGGAAACTGTAGTCGGGTGGGGAAGAGAGAGAGCCAAAGGTTGGGACCTCTACCATGTTGGTAAGAAGAAAGGGAAAACAACCTATCACGTGGTCCTCACACTAGAATCTTGATGCATCGATTTTTATACCATGCATTCAAGAGGGGGTGCAGGCCACACCAGCCCTACTAGGGTGCATGGAAAGGATAAGATACTCAAACCACGATGTGGCCAAAACCGACAGATTCATAGAATTTGCACAACAAGTATACATGGAGAGTATATGCACATGCCCATTTGGAGACCCCATGATGTAGCCAAAGAAATGGGCAACAAGGCTAGAAAACACAAGGATTCTGAACATTTGTTATCGGACTAATTGGTAGGTGTAGACACTAACAGATCTCCCAAGATCCACCTGGATCTAGAACAAAACAGGATAGGAAATGACTCTTTCCCTAAGTTACGACCATTGAATTAGCTAATAAGGAGGAACACGTGACATACCTTTGTATTGCTTCCTTAGGTCTCTGTTGCTCCCGCTTCACTCCAGTGCTCTCATGAGGTCAAGACCAAGACAACACAAACCAAGCAAAGTGAAGATAGAAGAATGTATTCAATCGTAAACTTATGTGTATGATCAAGGAATTACACAATAAAGTAAGAATGACTTTATGGGAAAAGGGCATGCTGTTGTATCATACTAATTGAAAGTAGAAGATACAACCTGATTGCCTTGATGTCGCAAGCTTCCTTTCGGTGACTCTTGGTTCCAATACACACACTTGCTCTATCCTTGCATGAAGAAGATCCAATTCCTCTTGATAGACCTACTAGAGTCTCCAAGTTTCTATTCAAGCTGGGTTCTTCACACAATTCCTTCACCAATTCTTCAATTAATCTTTCTTAACCTTTTCCATGAGAATCCTTTCAATATATAGGAGAGGATGAGATGGTTACATAGATGAGAATGATCCCACCAAATCAGGGAATCCAGTAAAATGTCAACCATACGAATGCCAACCCATTCTCTAGAAGATCCCCTTCTAGAACCCTCGAGACTTCATCTCTTTTCCAAGATTAAAAACAAGTTTGCACCCTGGGTATAGAGAAGCCTGCGAGAAGTTCACACCTTAGATGAAGGTGGCATGCGAGAATGGGTCGTTCTCACACCCTAGGCCATATGTAGCCTGCGAACTCACTTTGAAAATATGTTTTCTGGAAGGAGATAAATGCCACTTTCCTCAGGAGAAAGTTCTTGGTGGGAACCTGAGTACACCATTGTTAATACATCACCAGGATGACCAAAATCATGTGTAACAGAATTTCCCCCAAAGTATGAGGCCAGAATCAGTGACAACCGAAATACTTTGTAAACTGCATGTATGTGTCAGAAACCAGGAGCGCACCTAATCGAAAACCTGCAAACAACCAAGCATCTGTAGAATATCATACTAGTTCTAAGGTAGGCATTCCCATACTCATTTCAAAGACAGATGACATCATAAACATAGGTCATGGCCACCAATAATACACCGTGGATCCATGCCGTCAAAATGTCGCATAGCCACCAAGAATACACAGTGGATCTATGCAAGAAAATTCAAATTAAGACGACATAGCCACGAGACATACAAAGTGGATCTATGTGTCAGCAAATTATACATATTCCATCACAGCCTGGATCAAAGAGATGAGACCCAGGGTCTTCAATCCCGTCACCTGAAAGTACGAATCTAACCATGTGATTACATGTGCTGAAGTTGAATATTTTAGAAACCACTTGATTACCGGTCATTGATGAAACCATTAACAAGTGCGAGGGAAATCACCGTTAATGTCAATGACTCCCAAGGTACACTAGTACAATCCATCGAATGTGAATAAATGAGTTGAGGTCGAATATTCGATGGAATATCCCAATCATGGGTCAATGATGGAAACCCACTGTCGAAAGTGAGGAAACCTGCCATTGAGGCATGCAAGTTCCAAGGTACCAAATAATTTCAAAGTCTTGTTTCCGAATAATGAGTTGGATTCGATGGAACAAAACTCATCAAAGGAGGGCCTTGATGTATCCCCCATCAATGACACGAAATGAGTAACAAATTTTGAAGGCGAAATAGAGTATGATGTAAGTTGAACTGGACACAGGGAAGGCCGACACAGAGAGAATGGACAACTATAGATGGCCGACTCAATAGAGGTTTTAAATGAACTTCTCTTGAACATATGAATGACATGACCAATGATTTGGCAGCATTGACTCATAGACGACTCAAGATATGACCTTGTAGCAAATCGTATGAGAGACAAATGGGTTTCCCAAACCGACTTCAGATAATGAATAAGGGGGTGTCATGTTCAAGAGCGACACTTACTGCCAATAATATGAATACGAAAACACATCCCTTTCCCAAATTTCCCCCCACCATTTCTGGCGAGTACCTCTTTATTTTTATACAAGCTTGAGGAGGATAACACATGCTTGTTGATGTAATCTCATTCTTTGGATGAGTCCTTTGGAGTATGTTTAACGAACCCTAGGAAGGAGTGGCTCGGTCCCATTACGTTTCTTTCGATGTTTGTTTAATGAGTCCAAAGATAGAAAACTTGAAGGTTTTTCATGATTCTAGAGTCTGGAAAAACACTCAAAAGAGAAATCTCTCAGTTCCTTTTTCGTAAAATAGTCTGATGAGACCGAAAAAGAGATAAATTATTGCCCAACAAACACTTTCCTCAAATACTTTAACGAGCGTGAAAATAGCAAGATCGCTCGACAATCTTTTCACGTTTAGAGAGTATGAAAAGAGCTTAAAGAGGACTCCAGGTTTTCCTTTTTCATATAACCTTGTTGAGCCTAAAAAAGTGATAAAAGTGTGCTCGATTACATTCTCATGTATTTTCGAGCGTGAGAACGAACAAAGACCAAGTTCGAGGTTTTTTTGCAAAAACCATAACAAACAACTTAAACATGCGAGGAAAAAGAGAAAAATATCCGTATCCCTGCGTATGGATGTCAAAGTCGTCATGTCTGCAAAAAGTCACACTCATAGGGGTATTAGGCATTAGGATTAATAAATAAAACAATTATAAAAACAAACAAAAATGGTAAAAGTAAATATAAGTAGGTAAAAGTTCTTTTTACCATAGTCATTGTAACTTTTCCAAGATTTTAGCCCAAAACCCCTCTTTTGCCTTTGAATTTTGGTGCTCGATTGCGGAAGGTATGAGAAACCATTTTGCAAACCGTCTCCGACAGTGAGGTAAGTCCTTGTCTTCTATCTTTTCATGGTTCAATTTTTATTTTTCATTGGTAAATTTCAAGTTTTTGAGCTTGTTTTAGGGCTCAAATTTGCGCTCAGGCATTCTCGCAGGCTAGCCACACGGGACCTGCGAGAATGCATGATTCTTGCAGGTGGCCCCAAAGGAACCTACGAGAACCTCACACTGTGCAAAAGGGGCACCTGTCAGAACTGCAAAGTGAAAATTTTGTTTGATGTTTGCCCAATGAAAAATGTACCAAGTCTTGAAGAGAGTTGCTGACCTTCTTCTTATGTTTCTTATGCAGGCATTTGGTTATCACCATGGTTATAGAATGGCGTGAAAGAGAGCATGAAGAAGATGATTCCATTGCCGGGAATAACCCAGGCACCGTTGCCACTTTGCGAGACTGTGGTATCCTGAAATTCTTTCAGATCCCGGGTATGAGGGCCCAAGTCAGGCTGTTGGAGTACCTTGTTCATATGTGGGATGTGGACCAACAAGTATTCCATGTAGGGGTCCACACATTGTCCTTGGATATAGAGGAAATTTATTTCCTGATAGGACTGTCATGGCGCGGGTATTACGCTAGCTTGACTGGCAGCCGAGGTGGTGGGCTTCCTATGAGTGAATACTGCCGTTTGTACTGTGTTCCAGAGGCGGAAAGAAGCAAAGGAAAAGTGGCCATTTGGGGGGTGCAAGATTTGACCTTTTGCACAATTTTGTTCACCATTGCACGTATGGCTGGGAGCGCTACTCCACACATGACTCTCCAGAGCTACTTTCAGTATGCCATAAGGGTACTGAGCCTCGGGTCTTTAACTGGTGAGACACAGTCCTTCGTAGCGTGAAGAGGCAGTTGACTAAATGCAGGAGAGGTGACCTGAAGAAATTCGGGTACAGGTCATTGTTGGTGTCCTTATTTATTGAGAGGGTTCCCTTGCTGAGGTTGCAGGTTGAGTGGGGGTTACCGGCTTCAGAGGATCCGAGAATGTTGAGGTGGTGTAACCTCATGGCTCAACATGTAGTTGGACCAATCATCAAATACAATGATTCCTTCTTTGACTGGTTGTGACCACAGATGCTAATGGTTGATGATTATGCCAATGTCGGGTTGGACTTCCGAGGGGATCCAGACTTGGCCCTGCCCGAGGGCGCTTAGTGGGGAGATCCTGGTAAGAAGTAGACATTTTTTACTTTTTAAATATTTTTGTGAATTTTATCACATGCAAATGATTTTATGTTTGTCTGAGGTCTATTTAAAAAAATTATTCTTTGATGACACAGACCTCTGGGTACTTCTCCTATTCAGCGACAGGGAGAGGTGGCTCCAGTTCCATGATGGGATGCTGAAGATTATGAGGTAGTGGAACAAAACTTAGAGGGTTTGAGTACAGACATTCCAGACATGCCTCTTGGAGAGGTCCCGCGAAGTTATTAGTGTCATATAGTGGGCATGTCAGAGTCTGTTGGCCGAATGCTTCGTAGGCTTCCCCGGGAAGTCATGTGTTACCGCGAACGTCATCCATGACATTACTTTGTAGAAGCTATGAGCTTCATATTTTGAAATTTTGGTCCTCAGAGAGATATTTTTTGTAAAAAACTTTTTGATCGTTATATATACATACGACTTTTACCGGCTTATCTTGTGTTGTGTGATACTTGTGCTGTGATTGATTTATAAATGATCCAAATGTCTATCTAATAGATAGTTAGCTAATGCATCAGTTAATGTATTTAGACATCTAGGAATATGCTGATACTCAATATAATCAAAATAGCGTTCTAAGAGGCGAATTCGCAAATATACCCTTAACAAAGTAGGACTTCGAATAACATAAACATTACTTAACTATAGTACTACAAGCTGTGAATCGAGTTGTACAACCAAGTGAAAGATACCGAGCAAGATAACATCAATAAACAATTCGATAATGGTGCTATACTCTGCAATATTGTTGGTCGCACGGTTGAGGCACACACCTCGTAGAGTGATAAGTTCATTTGTAGGGGCGTAAATTGCCCACGCAGCAGAAGCAAGGTTCGGAGTACTATGGCTAGCGCCATCAGTGAAGCCAATGTGGGGTAGCGAAGACTCCGACATCTAGAAACCAAACACAATGTAACATAAGGGAAGAGACCAAATAACGAAAAAAACAAACTACAATAACACAAAATAAGTATGATACAATAAAATACAAGTACTCGTGCACAGGTGATCTTATGCATAGTACTTCTTTAAGTAGAACCCATTTCTAGGTTCACTCAAAGGGATACCGTCGTAATCTACTAACTCGTAGGCCTCTTTCACCAAAACTTGTCTAATGATATAAGGACCTCGCTACATGGCTTTGAATTTTCCAGCTCCTAGCATATCTTGATCTTGTTCGTAGAGCAGAACCAGATCTCCTTCGGAGAAAACGCAAGGCCTGACATGTTTGTCGTATTGGTCCTTTACACATTTCTTTTGGGCTTCTGTGACTATGGTAGTGTCGCGTCGAGTTTTGGCTAATCGCATGAGATACAACAGAAGTTCTTCTTCTGCAGAAGTGTTTGGTAGGAGTTTGATGACTAGTTTTAAAGAGGGTATCTTGCATTCAATCGAAAGGATGGCTTCTAGGCCATAGAATAACCGAAAAGGTGTAAACCCAGTCGCTGACTTAATGGATGTCCTGTAAGCCCACAATGCTAAAAACAACATTGTGTGCCAACTTGTTTTGTGAATCCCTATCATTTGTCGAAGCATGGTTATCAGAACTTTATTAATCTCTTAGACTTGGCCGTTGGCTTGTGGGTAATAGGGTGTTGAGTTTTCATGGCGAAGACCCAACTTTTCAGTGAGTTCGGACATCATGAAGTTTCTATAGTGGCTACCATGATCAGTGACGATAGCCTGAGGAACACCAAAATGAGCTATGATGTGATTAAAAATGAATAATGTTGTGGTCTTTTCAGTATTGTCAAATGTCGGCATCGCCTCGGCCCATTTCATAAAATAATCTACGGCTACAATAATGTATCCATGCCCCCCGGTCGAGTGGGGGTGACATGTGATGAAATCGATACCCCATTACACAAAGGGACCAATGGAGACCATAGGGTGAAGAGGAGCAGGATGTGATTGTATCTTATGATTATAGGTCTAGCAAGCGTGGCATTTTTGGACGGCGATGATGCAATCGTTAAATAAAGAAGGCCAAAAATAACCTGCTCATAGGATCTTCTCGACAATAGCATACCCGGACATATGATCACAACAAGCTCCTGATTGGCAGTCATTTAAGGCTTTCTTGGCTTCGTCAAACCTAAGGCAGTGTCGAAAAATTGAGTCAATCCCATGACGATAAAGAGTATCCTCAAGGATAATATAATGACGGGCTTGGTAGCGTATTCGACGTCAGACAGTACTGGATAAATTGGGTC
>SNQJ01S0002233.1:39935-56759 GCA_010110895.2 Picea sitchensis
TGGAAAGCTTCAAAATTAAGGTTTTGGAAGGGGAACGCTCCTCCAACACTACCTGAGGAGCGTCAGCGCCCCTCCACCATGGCTGAGAAGCGTTATAATGATTTTCCACCCCTTTGCAGGAGCGCTATCCAACTTTGAAGCGCTGGCGCTTCTAGGGACCTCTCTGGGAGCGTTATAACGCTCTGTGACCTTCTTCAAAGAGTGCTCCCTATTCTGGGTGAACTGTTAAGCCCGGCGAGGAAAATAAGGGCCGAATCATTCGAGTTTGGGAGGTTGTTAAGCTTGAATTCTTGGTTTTGTCAAAAGATCTCTCAAACCAAGGAAGAGGTTTCTAACTGGTCCTAAACATAACTTGAGTGGTTAACCTCTTCCCAACCTATATAAGCAAGCTCTAATGGTGAAGAAAGGAGGAAGAAATGTGTATGTGAAACTTATGATCTTGGAGGAAATCTACAGTCATCTAGAGAAGAATCATCGGTACAGCTGCTGCCATCCAGGTTGTGGATCTTTCAAGCAAGGGTTAGACGAAGAGGACCTGACGAAGCTGTCGCATTCGCATCTACGATTGTAAGTACTGCTGTCGTTATTCTCATTAATATGACANTCCAAGCTTCTGTTCAAGCTGGGTTCTTCACACAATTCCTTCACCAATTCTTCAATTAATCTTGCTTAACCTTTTCCATGAGAATCCTTTCAATATATAGGAGAGGATGAGATGGTTACATATATGATAATGATCCCACCAAATCAGGGAATCCAGTAAAATGACAACCATACGAATGCCAATCCATTCTCTAGAAGATCCCCTTCTAGAACCCTTGAGCCTTCATCTCTTTTCCAAGCTTAAAAACAATTTCGCACCCTGGGTATATAGCAACCTATGAGAAGTTCTCACCTTAGATGAAGGTGGCCTGCGAGAATGGGTCATTCTCGCACCCTAGGCCATATGTAGCCTGCGAACTCACTTTGAAAACATGTTTTCTGGAAGGAGATAAATGCCACTTTCCTCAGGAGAAAGTTCTTGTTGGGAACCTGAGTACACCATTGTTAATACATCACCAGGATGACCAAAATCATGTGTAACAACCTTGAAGAGATTCCCCACTTCAATAGGGGGAAAGAAGTGAATAACTACGTCAAGTAGTTGATGGAATTCCATCACGGGGGCTTCTTATGGATGGAAGAACCTGTCTCCATCGACGTAGAGATAATTTTGTTCATGGCAGGTCTGCCATCAATGGACGAGAGTCCCAAGAAGTACTTGGACGACAAGACAAAATAAAAGGCTCTTTTCAAAGAAATGAAGAATCCATACAAGACAGAGAGAGGTTTGCGTGGGATTATCATCAAACGAATCAATGACATAATCATTAGGATGGCCACAAAACTAATGTTGTGAAAACTGCTATGCAGGTTCCGCAAGGAGGAGGTCCCTGCATGGGTTGTTGCAACTAAAACTTAGTGTGAAAATGACACGATGCTCAACTGGTCCCCATATCTGCTGAACCTATTCCTTGATGCATGCAAGGACATGTAGGACTTGGGAACATAGTTCCACTATTTCTGGCTACTGATTCTCATAGCACTAATTGGGTGGAAAGAGCCCCCCTACTCTTATTTTTGTGGTAGAGTAGGCCACTGTTTCACATTGTGGTAAATGTTCATGGGAAGAATGTTCTACCCCAAGAAAAAAACTAGCAATGCGGGTAACTTTGTGCAGTATCTCAATGACATCTAGGAAAACATAGTCAACACCTGGAGTATCACTGCAGAAGTGGTCATGCAGTATCAAGGTATAGCCAACTTCAGAGATACATGCCAAAATATGTGGATCCAAGTGCACAAGGATCCAGCGAAACAATGGCTTCAACTTCGTTTCTGCATCAAGGAAAATGAAGTTGAAATGGCGATGTGAGATTGGCAGGATGACTGGAAGATATCGGTCATCACTAAGGAAATTCCAAAGGGAAAGGAGGTAGAATCAGGGTCATATAAGACACCTGCAAAAGACAACATTGTTCCCAAAAAACCAACACAATAGTGGAATCCCAGTCAAAAGCCAATGCAACAGACAAAAGGCAGTGCTCCAAATAAGGATACACAGTCAGGGAAGAAGGACACCACCTCAATGCAGGAATAATAAGGAAGGGGGGACACAATGACACAAGAAACCCCTTCCACAACCTCTCCACAATAAACAAGGATACCCAAGAAACCAATTATACATATAAAGGGGCCGTGCATGAAGGCCAAGGCTCATAAGAAGATACTTGAGTACACAATCACCGAGAAAAATGCTGATCTTGTCACAGAGAGAGTACAGGATCGCGCAACTAAGGAGTCTGAAGAGGATGAGAGCCAAAGAGGAAGGATACATAATGAGTTGGTTGACATCAGGCAGGTCCTAGAAAAAATACAAGTAGCGCATAGGCATGAAAGGGGAACAAAAACCTTCCCCTCAGTGACAAAAGCAGAGGGAAGGACCATGCCAAATGAAGAACACACCATCTAGACCATAGCACAAGCGAGTACAAGCTTCCAAGTAACATCATACATGATGCAGATGGACGAGGCTATAGCCCAGACACCACTTAAGGATTTGCCACAAGTACAGTTGGTGCTGGAAAAGATACCAACAAAGGCATTGTACAAACTACAAGTCAGTTTCGCGCATGAAGTGCAATCATGCACAAGGACATATGTGGTGAAATTACAGGAAACTAGGAATGGCAAGGATTCCCTATAACTAGTATTCGAGCAGGTAAAGCTCGAGACAAAAGAGGAGAAACAACACACAAATAATCTAGAGCAGAAGCTGAAGGAATTTTTTAGAAGGATTCCAGATAGAGTGCAGGAAACCATGATCAATGTGGAAGAACAAATCCAAATCATTGCATAGATGCTCGAGAACTAAAAGAAGGAGATCGAGGATCTCAAAGAAAAATTAACCCCAACTACTCCTCCGAAAGTTCTGGCTGAAAGGGAACAACAAGCAGCCCTGCAAGTGGAAGTGATGCAAAAAGAAGCTTAAAAGGTCACACAATTGTTTGAAAAGACTGCACAGTTATGGACAATGCTGGAAGAATATGATAGGGTCCAACAATTAGATCAATAAGAGAAGTAATCAACACTGCAATCTAGGAGCTAAAGCAGAGGCAAAATTCCATGAGCATCCCAAAACGAGTGAAGTGTGCGTAGGAGATAAAGACCCTACAAGAAGAACTGAAGACTGCGCATAATAACAAGCAGGAAAGGCTAGCCCAGTTAGAACCTCTCCAAGAGAAAGCAACACAAATTATTAAGAAACTGGAGGAGGAAAAGACAAGAATGGCTTAGGATCACGTTGAGAGTGCATAATATCTTAAGGAGTATATCACAACGTAGAGGGTGGAAGAGCTCACAGAGAAAACTGCATTAGGAAGAGTTAAAGGGGAAGAGCTAGAAGGGAAATTCTAAAGCTTGGAAGAGGTTATTTAGGGAGAGCACACAACCTAAGTGGCTTGGGACGAGCCACATGTCATTTTTGGGGCTCTGTTAAGCATAAACCTATTTTGAGGAAAGGTCGATTTTTGGAAGGAAAGACCTATTTTTTGATAAGAACAACTGGCATGAAAAGCAACACCCATGAGGAAAATCAACATGCAAGACGGAAAATCCACGTGTGAGGAGGCAAGAAAGACTAAGCATGTTAGGTTTAGGGTTTTTGACAAAGGTTGTAATGACTATAAGCTTGTAAAATAGTATAAATAAGAGCCTAGGAGGTCTAGGTCGGGGTTCTAGTTTTTGTGGGTTCGGTTTGTGGTAGTTTAGATATTGTTGTAATAAGGTTGTATAAGACTTGAGTAAGCTTTATTTTGAGGGTTAGATCACAGGCTGAGGAGATTTGTGTGACCTAGTCCACCTCACAGAGGTTCTTGAACCTCTTCATGATTGTATGATGGAAGATGTAATGTGCGTAGTGCCATATTTTGCAGTAGACTAAACAAAATAGTAGAGAAACCAAATCTTTGTGGACATAGCTCAGGAGGGGGTGAACCACGGTAAATTTTTTGTCTATGTGATGTTTCTTTTATGTTTAATTTCTGTCAATGGTTATTTTATGAATGAATAATTCACTAGATGCATTAGAATGCATGCATGAGGCTAAAGATGAATGAATCCTAGGAATACTTGAATGAATAACAAAGATTAATGCATGAAGAATATAACATAAATTCCCTGATCCCCTTTCTTTTCTAGAATGAAAGCACTTGGGCATTGCATTCACCCATAAATCTATCTCGGGTGAGATTGTACAGTGCACTCTATTTGTTGTGTTGCCTTCTAGTTTACCAGGAGGGCCGATAGTTTTAAAGGGTTTTGTTGGAAACCTATTTAGATCCGAACCTGGGTTAGAACAAGAAGTGAAGGAGAGATTTAAACCAACATAGGGAAATCTAATCACTCAATATTAATCTGGAAGCTCCGATTAAATAAGGAGGATTTTAAGGCTTGGAAAGATAAACAATCCTCATTTTCCATTTTCTTTGATGGTGCATCCAAGAAGAATCTTGGGGTGGCAGGTGCAAGGGTAATTCTAAGCCCTGGAAGAGTAATGGAATCATACTAATGGAGTATAGGAATCCAATCTAATAATCTTATAGAAGCTTATGGTCTTCTATAAGGGCCAAAGATCACTAATTAACTCAACATACATAACCTAGTTATGATTGGAGACTCTTTTCTCATCATTCGATATATGAAACAATGAAAATTATCATTATATGCGAGGCTTGACTCTATGCTTGGTAGAATAAGACATATCAGCTCTTCATTCTCCACTTTGAGGTTTTATCATGTCTTAAGAGATAACAACTATGAAGCAGACAATTATGCATCCATGGCCACTAGGAAAAAGGAAGGGAATTTAATTATCAGTAATGAGGTTACAATTGAACTCATCCCTTAATACTATGGTATAAATTTTAATGGGGATTTTGATGTCTCAAAAGAAGTAAATCTCATTCCTTGAAGCCAACCTACATGTGCTACAAAAACAGTGGTTTACCTTTCCATCCAACAAAATCTTGGAAATAGTCCTTGTACCTCTTCCTCAGTCAAAGAGTATGGAAATTGTAGAGTGAAGGTCTTAGTTTAGCAAGAAATCATGAATGCAACTCCAACAATTGGAACCAATACTCCGAATTGAATATTTTGTAGTGTTTCACTTCACATTTTGTTAGTTATGCTATTTAAAGTTGTAAAAATATTAATTATTTTCTATAAATTGTTTATTGATCAATATGAAAGGCTCAAGATGCTTTGTAAGAATATCTAGGCTCATATGCCATGATGGATAGCCACCTTCTTTGGGAGGTACTCAAATTATCAAATCCTTTTTGGATTGTAACACTCTCACTGCAAGATTGGATGCAATATTTTTTATAACATAAATATACCAGTTACAATTAAAACATAAAAATAATTTTGATGCCTAGAGATGCCCTAATATCTAAGACTCCATACATAGTGAGTACAATAGAACTCAAGTATTTTCAAATGCATTTAGAAAAAATATTAAATAAGGGTAATTTATTCCCAAGTGTCTCTCCTTCGGGAGCACTAGTACTCTTTATAAAGAAGAAAGCTGGAACTTTGAGGTTGTGCATTGATTTTAGACTGTTGAACAATGTCATTGTGAGGAATAAATATCCTCTACCCATAATTGATGAATTGTTTGATAAACTAAGAGAAGAAATATCTTCTCAAAGATAGTCTTAAGATTAGGTTACCATTAGGTAAGGATAAATAATGAAGACATCAACAAGACCACTTTTAGAACTAGGTTTGGACACTACGAATTTGTAGTGGTTCTATTTGGACTAACAAATGTACTAGCTACCTTCATGTGCTTAGTAAATGGAATATTTAGAAATTACTTGGACAAGTTTGTCATTGTATTCCTAGATGTCATTATTATTTATTTAAAGTCATAGGATGAGCATGAAGATCACTTGAGGTTGATACTACAAGTGTTAATAGAGCATCAATTGTATGCTAAGTTAAGCAAGTGTTCATTTATCAAAGGTAGATCCATTACTTGGGACACATAATTTTGGAGGAAGGAATAGTAGTAGATCCAATGAAGATTGAAGCTATTAGAGGATGACCTAAACCTAAGAACATAATAGAGGTAAGGTCTTTCTTGGGGCTTACTAGATACTATATAAGGATTCTCCAAGATTGCTCATCCCATCACATCTTTATAGAAGAAGGAAATTAAATTTTAATGGACACCAAAGTGTGAAGAAATATTCCAGTTTTTAAGAAAATGATTACTAGTGTACCCATTCTTAAGATTGCTAATCCAAATGAAGATTTTACAGTATGTACAAATCACGGGGGCTTCACCTTGCTGACCAATATGTTATCATGTTCATTCATAAAATGATAATTGTGAAAAATAAATTCAATATAATGTATTATTGGGAGGGGGTGAGGTATGGGACGATTTATAGGTAATAGGGGGTATAAAAGGGGTATTTGGTAAAAATAGGGGATACATAGTAAAAATAAGGTTTTATTATTATTATTGGAAAAATGTATTGGGAAGGGGGTTCAACAAAATGATTTGGGAGATATTTAACAATTCCTAGTTAAATTAGAGGTATTCTTTATGTCATAAATTCACTAAGTAGAGACCCCATGGAATATGTGCTTGCAAAGAGGGACTTGGTGGAGTTATTACTTAGAATGGACATGTGGTTTGTTATGAATCCAAAAATCTTGAAGATCATGATAAGAATTGTGTCACACATGACTTGACTTAGATCTTGCTGCTCTAGTTCATGCACTTTAAATGTGAAGACATTATTTAATGGGGAGGAAATTTGATTTAAGGACAAACCACAATGGTATGAAATATTTATTAGAACAACAGAATTTAAATGTCAAGAAAACAATATGGATGGAATTTCTTAGTGAATATGAATTTGATATTAAACATATTAGAGGAAAAGAGAACAAGGTTGTGGATGCACTCAACATAAGAATACAAACATTGCTTGTTATATCCATTAACATGTGCAAACCATATTTGAAAAACAAAATTTTGGAAGCTCTTATTTCAAATGAAAATTACCTACAAGTAAAAAAAGAATTATAGTAGGAAGATATACAACAGAAATACGAAGAGTATAAGATGAAAGAAAATTACATTTCTATGCATAAAAATAAAGTGTATGTTTCTAGTTCTTATAGATTAAGAAATATAATATTAAAATAAATGCACAATGTTCCATATGTTGGACATCCTAGATACTAGAAGACAATTGTAGCAATGAGAAGTCAATAATTTGGTCAAGAAAGAACCAAATCCATCATGTAGATTCACATGCCCCAAAGTAAGAAGTCCATGTAATCTTTCTTTGGAAAAATAAATTTGTACGAAGATTCATGCTTGAATTTGTTGAAATCATCAAACCTCTTCAACATATGATTAAGAAGGATGCTCTATTTAAATGGACCTCTATTGATAAGGATGATTTTGAGAAAGTGAAGGATTTTATAGCTACATATCCAACATTACACATCCTGAACTTTAGTAAGGATTTCTTGTAACACGCCCAACCTTAATCCTGTTGGGCTATGCCACACAAAAACTCTTGTAGAACTTTATAAACTATAACATCCCCAGACCACCTAGGCCACTTCACTTAAAAACAATAATTTCATCTGTATAAATATATATATAAAACTTAAGCAGACAACACATATTCTGTAGATACACAGAATCATGCGGAAATAATGATAAAGTATAGATGCAAAATACACAAGAAAAACCCATAAACATAAACACAAGTATAAATACACAACATGTAAAATTGTACACAATTGATACTTATATTTTATAGAAAACCACCAACTGGGTGCAGAACTTCCATGATCCTCCCAGCCTTATACCACACTACTCGTAACTCTCAATAGTGGGTCACCCCCTGAGCTGGGACTAAAATTCACTCAGGTAAAGAGATTCCTAGGCTAGGATGAGACCATACATACAACATGAAGGATTTCATCCTAAGAGACAACACAAACTACCAACCTATAGTCTCTCATTCCTCACATGCCTGTCCCACCCCAGGCAGTGTTCCCCTTCTCTTCTCAACAGTCCTTCGACTGCCCCACTTCCCTTCAAGGGCTTCAACAACAGGTCATACATGAATTCTCAGAGCACTATAGCTGCAGTTGGGCTCTCTCAGGAAATCACTTTCCCAACAATTCTCTCACCCAGAGAGAGTTTCTCACGGGCATGATAACCCATATATTCAATCCACGACCCTGACAACCTATTTTTTCAGTTCAATGATTAAGTCAAACAGTTACATGTAATGGTGAAGACAAGAACGACGTTCAACTAATAAACATGTGATTGCAGTAAAAACTTTCAAGGCATGGTACAGATACTTCTCATAATATAAAGGTACAACACTGGATCAGGTAGGTACATGTGCATTGTGTCTCCCAGGAGGGATACAATTTACCGCTAATAATATGAAAGGTACGAGGTAGCTCAAGAGTGCATGCAGGCTCTAGGGGTGTGTGAATGATGTAGGGGTCAACTGATGGAGAGAATGGCTGAGTGCATGAATGGATGAGTGAGTGGGAAATGGACTAATTTCCCCCACCTTTATCTGTATGCACCCTTGATGACACATGGCTCTCAAGGGGCTTGTTCCTCTCCACTTGGGGTTCATTCTCTTTCCCATGAGACTTAGGATATCATAATTATCCTCACCAAAATATTTAGGAATAATATTATAATATTCCTTTGGCAGTAAGCCCTCAAGCTTAGCCTTTTTCCTAGTCTCTTAGCCCCTCCCTTTCCCTTCCTAGTGGAGTTTAATCCCCAATACTCTTTTATTGTGGTTGGTCTACATGCAATTATGTATTATATTATTTATATGAGTGCTTACATATACAAAAATAGGCTCACTGTCCTTTAACACTTAGGCTCTCTATCCTAATCATCACATAAGCCTCCTGACTTATAATCACCTGGCTCACCAACCTATAAAAGATGTTTACAATTCAACTGGGGCTCGATCTTGGGGTATTACATTCCCCTCCCATTATTTATGCATTGTCCTCAGTGCATCTGATTTACATACTACCATAAAAAATTTCAAAAATATTAAAAAAGATGCGGGTATTCTGCCCGCATAGCATCTTCATGTGCCCAAGTTGCATCCTCAGGACTGTACCAGATCCATTTGACCTTTACTAGCTCTATGGATGGATTCCAAAGCTGCTTGATCTTCTGGTCTAGCATGCACACCAGATGCACTTGAAAAGTGGCTTCTTGCTCTACCTGAATCAAATTCCAATCAATAACATGATTAGCATCAGGTACATACTTTTTGAGCAATGGTATGTAGAATACATTGTGAATACATAGTGATGCAGGTAATGCAAGCATATATGCTACAGGCCCAATCCTCCCTGGGATTTCAAATGGACCACAATAACAAGCTACCAAATTTGAACAATTTCCCAACTTCATGGAACTTCTGTTGGCCTTCACTTTCAATAATACACGATCATCCACTTTATATTCCCTGTGAATTATGCTCTTATCAACATAAATTTTCTACCTGTCTTGAGCAACGTTTAATTTTGCTTTATTTTTGACATATGATCTTCCATTTCTCTAAGTAAATCGGTTGCAACCATTGCTCTATCTGCTGGGTTGTTCCAGTTTACAGGTGTGTTGCACCTTCTTCCATAAAGTGCCTCAAATGGGCTCATCTTTAGGGATGCTCGGTACCCATAGTTATAAGTAAACTCTACCAAGTGTAGGTATTCTTCCCATTTTGATGGTTTATCCATCACATACATCCTCAACATATCCTCAATCACTTGATTCACCCTCTCTGTTTTCCCATGATATTCTGGATGATAAGCTGTGCTAAAATTCAAATTTGTTCCAAATCCTTTCTAGAAATTTGATGTAAACTTTGGATCTCTATCAGACACAATTGTCTTGGGTATACCATGAAATCGAGAAATTTCCCTCATACAAATATCAACAATGTTAGTTTCCTTATGAGTGAGCTTCACTGGAATGAAATGGGCAACATTAGTAAGATTTTCCACCACTACCATGATTGAATCATGTTGCTTGCTTGTTCTAGGCATTTTGGTGATGAAGTCCATTGTTACCACTTCCCATTTCCACTCAGGGCTGGGTAATGGCTGCAACAACCTAGCTAGGTGTCTATGATCATCCTTGACCTTTTGACACTCCAAACATTTGGCAATGTACTCATSAATTTCTTTCTTCATGCCTGGCCAATAATATTGGCTCTTGACAGCTGCAATAGTTTTTTGATAACCTGTGTGTCCAACACAAGGTACATTATG
The DNA here is from genome assembly GCA_010110895.2 of Picea sitchensis. Taxonomy (NCBI): domain Eukaryota; kingdom Viridiplantae; phylum Streptophyta; class Pinopsida; order Pinales; family Pinaceae; genus Picea; species Picea sitchensis. The sequence goes on from SNQJ01S0002233.1 coordinate 50,337, forward strand.
CATTCCTCTCAATATAATATTTTTCAATTCTTTGGAATTGGGTACATRAAATCTACTTCTRTATATGGATTTCATCCKTTTCTATCTTGTAATCCTCAATTTTCTATTGCAACATACCTTGCTATAATTTTTCCATTAATTCCATATATTGCAAATTTGATTTTGCATCCTCCAAGATTTTGTCCTTYAAATCTGATTGGTACATTTTGATGGTTGTATAATGAAACTCATGCACTCTTCTACTGAGTGCATCAGCCACCTTGTTCTCTTTCCCTTTGATATAACTTATATCAAATTCATATTCACTAAGAAATTCCAACCACCTACTCTTCCTGAAATTTGGAGTTGGATGATCAAATAAATATTTCAGACCATTATGGTATTTCCTCAGCTCAAACCTTTTCCCCATGAGGTAGTGCCTCCACTTCTTCAAGGCATGCACTATGTATTCCAACTCCAAATCATGAGTGGCATAGTGCCTTTCATGCTCCTTCAACTTCCTTGATTCATAACATACAACATACCCATTTTGATTGAGGACTCCACTAGGTCCTTCTTTACATGCATCTGTGCATAAAATGAATTCTTCATTTGGATCATTAATCTTTAGTATTGGAACACTGGTTAATAATTGCTGCAAGTATTGGTAACTCTTTTCACACTGCAATGAACACTGAAAATTCACTCCCTTCTTTTGCAAGGAAGTAATCAGGTGTGCAATCTTTGAGAATCCTATAATAAATATTCTGTAGTAGCCTACAAGGCCCATGAAGGATCTGAGTTCTGTCACATTCTTAGGTGCTTAACATCCTCTAATGGCCTCAATATTTTCAGGCCACTACTATCCCTTCCTCATATATGATATGCCCCAAATAATGAATTTGGTTCTGATAAAATGATCAGTTTCTCAATTTGGCATACAAATAGTTCTCTCTTCACACTTGTAATACCATCTTCAAGTGTTGTTCATGCTCTTCTTCCAACTTGAAATATATAAGATTGTAATCTAAAAAGACAATGGCAAACTTATCTAAGTATTATCTAAAAATACCATTCATTAAACACATGAATACATCTGGTGCATTTGATAATCCAAATGGAACCACTGTGAATTCATAATGGCCATACCTTGTTTTGAAAGCATACTTGTTTATGTCTTCCTCTTTAATTATCACTTTATGATAACCTAACCTAATATCAATCTTGGAGAATATTTTTTCATTCTTCAACTGATCAAAGAGGTCATTGATCCTTGACAAAGGATACTTATTCTTTACAGTTACTTTGTTCAACTACCTGAAGTCAATACAAATTCTCAATGTTCCATCTTTATTCTTCACAAATAATACTGGAGCACCCCAAGGTGACACACTTGGGTGTATATATATCCCTTCTTCAGAAGTTCTTCAATATTCATTTGCAACTTCTTTAATTCTGGTGTACTCATCATGTAAGGGGTCTTGGATACTAGATCTTCTCTAGGCATTAGATTTATAGAGAAATCAATATCTCTTTTAGGGGGTAATCCTGGTATTTATTTAAATACATCCTCAAAATCCTTTAGGCCTGCTTAATATTCAATATTTGACACCTTATCCTCGAGTGTTTCTTTGATATGGGCTGAAAATAATTGACATCCTTTTCTGTAACATTTCTTCAACTGTAATGATAAAATTTCTCTGATAGTTACTACCCTGGGAATTCCCTGCACTATCCTTAGGTTCCCTTCCTCGTACTATCAAGTAAATGCTTTGTTATAATAGTCTAATATAGCATGGTGTTGGTCCAACCAATCCATACCAATTAGACAGTCATAGGAACCTAAATGCAAGATGTTCAAATCTTCCCTGGTGCTCAGTCCATTAATTTCCATAGGACATGACTTAACCATCTCATTAAATTTTCTTTTGGTTCCCGTAGCCAGCTGAACCAACCAAGATTTTCCATGCTTTCTTCTTGGAAAATGAAATATTTCCATCATCTTAGGATCTATATAACTATGACTAGATTCCAAATCAATTAAAATTGCAATAGTTTGGTTGTTGATCATACCTTCCACTTCAATCATGTGTGAATGAAATTCAACTTGCTTGTTGTCCAGGGATGCATAGATCCAGGGTACATTCCTGCCCATGTTCTCCACTTTTTCATCTTTCTATACATTGTGAACAACTCTCAATTTTTCACTTCTATGGGGATCATCTCTATACATATGATTTCCTTGACAACCCCAACATTGAATCGGTGGTTTCCTTGGCCTTTTCCCACTTGTCTCAATTGTTCTGGACTCTATAGAAGTTGACTATCCCTGAGGACTATTTCTGAAGAATGGTGGCTTATTCCCCTTCTTCCTCTATCCCATCTTGTAATTCTTCTTGTCTTCCCAATCTTTTTGGAAAGTTGGATTTCCTTTGTGCTGATCATATAGGAATTTAGCTCGCCTTATGGTCTCCTCCAAATTTTTGAGATTATCATATTATATCTTGTCACCGATGAATGATGGAAGCCCACTCAATAACCTCTGAATATTAACTGTCTCATCCTTGATGAATAAGACATACTTAAAAAATTCTAAAAACATTCTTTCATATTCATCAATGGCCATACTTCCAAGCTTGAGTTCAAAGAACTCCTTCATCTTCTTGTCTTAATATCTTCTAGTCAAGTATTTCTTTTGAAAATACTTCTTGAATTCCTTCCAAGCAACATTTTTCTCTATAATGTGCTGCACCTGCACAAGCTGGTCCAACCACATGGGTGCCTTTCCCTTGACATGATAGATATCAATTCTTCCTTCTGCATGTGAAGAATAATTATGTAATTGAAAATACTTTCTCATGCTTAACAACCATGTCTCTGCATCCTCATCCTTCTTGTGCTCACCTTCAAATGTAGGAGGTTTGATCTTGTTCATTTATCCTTGTAGCTCATCCACCCCATACCTATTCTTATGTTGCCTGAAAGGAGATGGAATTGAGCTACAATGTGCTCTCCTATTGAAATGGATTAGGGAGTGATAGTGATGTATGGTAACACTTCTTGTTCTACCTTTCTCATAAGAAGACTTGTGACTTCTTGATTTGCTTGAGCCATTCTCCTTATCCAAATTATTTTTAATTCTATCCAAGCTTTGCATTAACTTCATGTTGAATTCCTCCTGCTGCTCCTTGGATTTCATAATCCCTTCATTATAAGCTTTATGTCTCTGGACATATCTTTTCAAATTTTTAATGTTCTCTACCATATTCATGTTTTCATCCTTTCCTTGTCCATGTCCATTTGAGTTTGTTCCTTCAATACCCATATGGACATCCATCCCTTTGATCTCATCTTCGTGGCTGTAATCCCTCTATGTATCTTCCATCCCTCTGCCCTCTATGTTGATCCTGATATGATCTAGTTGCTGTTAATTCTGCAAAATGTGTAGCCAACAAAACTTTGTTAGGTTAACTGTCTCAACAATTTTATGAAAATATGAACCATTTTGGTTCAATAATATATCATACTTATTTATTCTGATTTTCAAATAAATTAAYTGTTGAGATCAATTTTTTGGGTGAGCAGTTATATTCTACTATCCAAGATGTTTCCAATGACWACTCCCTTTCTCAATTTCGAGTCTTGAGTAGAAATTTATGGATATTTGAAAAATTTGTCCTGTCTGTGAGGTCGATCCTTACAAAAGTGATCTTCTTTRGAAKCCGATTTATCTCTTGGACCCATGCTAAATCCTATCTCAAGGATCACAAGATCTTGTGATTTCCTTCCAATGTAGATCCATACAAATCAAAAACCCCATGAGTGCCTTTTTTAAGCCCCTCTTTGTCTTTAATTTTTTTTYCGGGCACTAGCCCCTTTTTCTCCAGCCCCTAATCTCATGTGACCATGGGCTGTGACCAAGCACTTAATTGAAAGACACTTTTCGAAGCTCTGGGAATTTAGAGCTTCYGAACTTCGGGCTTCAGAGGTTCCTCTTACTCCACACATCATTCCCTCTGAATGCCAAAGTGACGAACTCCTCGAAGGGTACTTCTTCGGAGCTTCAAAGATTCAGGATTTGGAGGTTCTTATACCTTTACACCTTATTTCTCTCGAACTCCAAACTTCCAAATTTTTGGGCCGATGCTTCGTCATTTAATTACTTTGGCACTCTACTGCTTTGGGCTTCAAAATTTTGGACCACACAACATGCAAAGTTCCATGAACGCTGAATGAATGAACTACTTTGGTTCTCCCAGGCTCCGGAAGATCTTGCAACAACATACACACATATCCCCAAATGTCGAATCTCTGAACTTCCAGAGTCTCATCAACAATTATGCATGAGGGGGGTGCTACATTTTGAAAATATAGATATGACACATGGCCCAATCTATGGGTGACAAGTGTGAATTTATAATTGGCCCAAAAGGTCTGTGAAAATTATGAAACAAGATGGAACGTGGCATGCTTAGAGTGGGTCGATGTCACCCTAGGTGACGTCAACATGTCATGCCACTCTGGTGCTCCGTGACTTCAGAAAAATTCCAAACATAACACTAAAAATATCCCAAACACCAAATTTACAAACAGGTGCTCGCTGAAGCTTCGAGACTCCGACGCTCCGGGACTTCAGAACTTTGGTATTTAGAGTATTTTAAACTAGAACAATTTAAAACATCCGAACGCCAGACAAACGAAATCCTGGTCGGGCCCTTCTCCGGAGCTTTGTTATTCCGACGTTTAAAAGGTTTAGGATTCAGAGGACTTCTTATCACAATACAACTTTTCCTCTGAATGCCAAAGTGGATAACTCTCTGAACTATGCACCTCTGTATTTTTAGGACTCGAGCGCTTATGGGCTTCAGAATTTTTCGTTGTTGATCAGCACCCCACCCCCAAATTGCCGAATGTCGAAATTTCAAACACTTCATAATCTGTGGACACGTGTCCCCAAACATGAATGGTCCAAATTGGTTCCGTACTTCAAGACTTCGGAGAAAAATCCACTCTGTGCAACCACAACCAACTTTCCTTATAGTGTCGAACTGCCGAGCCACTTGGGGTTTCCAATGGTCCACCTTCTCCCAAATAATCTATGGTGTAGATTCAGTCCGAGACTTCTAAGCTTCGGGGATTTTTCCTCCTTTTGTCAAAGTCTTGAAATTTTTCAAACCAACGAAGTTCGAAGGACTTGAAGGGGTTAACCACCATGCTCCTTTCCCAGATCTAATGATTGTGAAAGATTTGAGCCTTTCTTAAACAGATCCTATGACCATTGCAGTTTCCCGAATTGCTACACCTCCTGAGATTTCCAACACAGTGAAGGAGTGCTCTCAACGCCCTCTTGGCACTCATGGATGTTCTGAAACTCAAATTTTGTCCATTTAGACAACAACTCCCTGTGAAAAGTTTTCTTCAATTTCCACTTACACGGCCCATCCAGGCTTAGTGTTGAAAACTGGAGCTATGATACCAAGTTGTAACACACCCAACCTTAATCCTGTTGGGATATGCCACACATAAACTCTTGTGGAACTTTATAAACTGTAACATCCCCAGAACACCCAGGCCTGGGCCATGTCACTTCACTTAAAAACAATAATTTCATCTATATATATATATAACTTAAGTAGACAACACATATTCTGCAGATACACAGACTCATGTGGAAATAACAGTAAGGTATACATGCAACATACACAGGAAAACCCATAAACATAAACACAAGTATAAATACAAAACATGTAAACTCGTAAACAATTGATACTTATATTTTATATAAGACGACCAACTACGTGCAAAACTTCCACGATCCTCCCAGCCTTAGACCACGCTGCTAATAACTCTCAGCAGTTGGTCACCCCCGAGCTAGGACTAAACTCCACCCGGGTAAATGGATTCCTAGGCTAAGCTGAGACCATATAGACAAAAGGAAGGATTTCATCCCAGGAGCCAACTCAAACTACCAACCTACATCCTCTCATTCCCCACATGCCTATCCCTCCCCAGGAAGTGTGCCCCTACTCTTATCAACATTCTTTCGGCTTCCCCACTTCCCTTCCATGGATTCAACAAGAGGAGGGACAAGAATTCTCAGAGAACTATAGTTGCAGTTGGGATCCCTCAAGAAATAAATTTCCTAGCAATTCTCTCACCTGGAGAAAGTTTCTCATGGGCCTTTCAACCTGCCTCTTCAATCCATGGGATTGACAACCCATTTCTTCAGTTCAATGCTTAAGTAGGGGCACACTTCCTGGGAAAACAACAACATTCAACTAATGTAGAGGTGATTGCAGTAACAAATTTCAAGGCATGTAATAGATACTTCTCATAACAGAAAGGTACAACACTGACTCAGGTAGGTACAGGTGCGGTATGCCTCCTAGGAGGGATACAATTTACTTTTGATAACATTAAAGGTACGGGGTAGCTTCAGGGGTG
>SNQJ01S0002233.1:84113-97583 GCA_010110895.2 Picea sitchensis
CGAAAGGAGTAACATTATCAAGACACCTTGTTGGACTTCTATTCTTTAAATAAACTGCAGTATTTATGGCTTCAGCCCAAAATGTATTTGAGAGATTCTTAACTTTCATCATACTGCATGCACACTCTACCAGAGTTTTGTTTTCCCTTTCAACGACTTCGTTCTGCCGTGAAGTGTGAGGTATTGCAAACTGTTGTACTATTCCATGATCTTTGCAATATTTGATGAAGTCCTCTGAATAGAGGATTTTGATGGATTTCCCTGTTTTCTTTTCCACCATGGTTATGAATTCCTTAAAGTACTTGAAAACATCACTTTTCGTCTAAGGAAGTAAACCCATGTGTATCTCGTGCAATCATCAATACATAACAAAAAGTAAAATGCACCTCCTAAAGGCTTAGTCTGCATAGGCCCACAAACATCAATATGCACAAGATCTAACACATCATCTTTTTCCTGTCAGGATTAGAGCGGAATTCATCTCTGTGCATCTTTCCTAATGCACATCCATCACACACAACATTCTCATTCTTTAACATGGGAAGTCCTTCAACCATATTATTTTTTTGTAATAATAATAAATCATGATGATTGATGTGTCCAGACCTTTGATGCCAAAAAATCTTTGTTGGCATAGTTGCATAAGTCAGTGCGTGATGTGCTTTGTTGGTAACATCAAGTTTGTATAGGCCTCCTGCTCCGACTCCCATTGCAACAATTTTGAAATGGTCTAGCAGATCCTTCACTATGCAATAATTCTTGAGGAACTCAACCTTCAAGTCCTGATCTGTAATGGTGGACACAAAGATCAAATTTTTATTTATTCCTGGCACATAAACAATATTCTGAATGTGACGAACTGTACCATTCGGCAATGTCACAGGAATTTCTCCATATCCCTTGATCTAATGATCACGATAATCACTAGGATATATGCTCGCTCCATTCTGTGTTTCTTTAAAATTAGTATACCACATATTATTGCATGTCATATATACTGATGCTTTGGAATCCACAAACCAGACATCAGAATCATCCGTTTCAGCAAAAAAAGAAGCGTTAGACACAAACAACCTAAGATCCCGTGATTCAAAATTTGGGGGTTCATCAATATCATCACTAGCAATGAATAATATGAGATCATGATATGGGGATTTTTCTGCATAATGACCTAAATGTGTTCTAGGTTTATTCCTAGACTCATCACTCTTCTTCTTATAATAGTCTCTAGCAATATGTCGAGGTCGACCATAATAAAAACAACTCTTTGACTCAGTCCTATTAGATTGCATACTTTGATTCGGCCTTGGAGATTGTCTTTTCTGCGATGAACTGCCTCCTCTACCACTTTCTCTTGATATCCCTCTCGAGAATCTCTTATTTGACCACAGTTCCAAATCTGTATTGTGAGGATTCAGATTCCCGCGCCTCTCTTCCTTTTGCAACAAAATATCTGTCAGTTCTTCAAATGTAGGAGATTTATCCCTTGCTGCGAGACCTGCTATGAACATAGAATAATCTTCTAGCATACCATTTAAGTTAATAGTGACTAGATCAGTGTTGGAAACAATTTCCACTATATTTACTATCTTTTCTTTCACCTCTTTAATACGACCCAAAAACGAACTAACAGATTCGTTTCCAAGCATCTTAAAGCCTAGAAATTTAGTTTTCAGGAAAAAAATGTGATTTGTGTTGCTAGTTTCATACAATGCTTTAAGCGTTGTTCACGTTGTAGCAGAAGTTGTTGCTTCTCTAATATGTGGAATTATGCTATCTTTAAAAGATATGCACAACAATACCTTTGCCTTGTTTTCGCGCTTCTCCCAATCTTGGATTTGTTTTTCCGTTGCACCTGCAACCGCATCAGGTTTCACTTCAGTTCCCTTCGCAATGTTCCAGACACCATAGCCCTCCATAAGCATCTTCATCTTGAATTTCCAGTTAATGAAATCTGAATGATCTAACTTGTTGGCTTCGTTGAGGTAGGTCTCCGCCAGAAGATTTGCCATCTCTGCAAGATAGTCTCTGCAAGTGAATCACCAAGGATATGTAACTTTCTGTCTCTTTGCCTTCGGATACCACCAATCGATCTCAATCTCAACTCTCACTTTAATTTGAAAAAAAATAAAAATATGCAAATAACGTCAACACACCCTTCCTCTCTAGGTTCCTATGCTAAATTTGCTAAATTCACGAATGCCCAAATCACCAAACTTTTGTTTCCATAAAACAAATGTTCACAAAATAAATATCACAAATGATATTCTCTTGAATAAATTTAATATCCACTTTTAAAGTTTATACTTAAAAATATCCACTTTTAAAGTTTATACTTAAAAATATCCTACACTTGATCTTTACATCATCTCAAAATGACAAAATAAACCTTATACAATCTTTATTATATATATATTATAAAATATTATATAAATTTAATCATATAAATTTTAAAAAGTATTTGTTAATATGGAATTTTCCTTTCATATTTCTTTATACATTTTATAAATTATAATAAAACATCTAAAACACTTATAGCATTTATATTATTAATTAAAATGTTGAGATTAATACTATATTTATAAAAAAAAATTAGAATATTACATAAACTAATTATGTTATTGGAAAACTTTTTAGTGACACCTTTTGCATTTAGAAATAGTGGATTCATTTTAATATTAAGACTATCTATAAAGAATAAATAATAAGTGTCATTGAAAAAGGAGATTCATCATAACATTTGATGTCAATGTGTTAGGGTTTACCTTAGAAATGTAGTAAGGGAATCATATTCTTAAAATAAATCTCATTATATTACTTATAACAAGGTTGCATGATAGCATATAAGTATGACTATGCAAGAATTCAAAATAGTTAAATGAAAAAAATTTAAATGATTAAGTGGAAAAATCTGAATGAGAATGCATAGTTGTGGGTTTATGCAAACCCACAAATTTGGTCAACTTCATAAATTTGGTTAGCCATGAAATCATACTAAAGATTAAATTAATATTCAAAGAAGTGAATGATGGCTGAAGCGGAATATCATCCCAATGGAACTTTGCGTGCACATAGATGTCTTGATCATCCCAAATGCCCATGACCTCCTCCTCTCGTAAACTCCCATAACCTCCTTTCTATATATGCAGGTATCTAGGGGTAAAACAATCAATAAAAACCTTGAAAATCAATATTTATGGATTAAATATATAATAATCAGCAAAACATAATCTATAAATTCAATGAAATATACCTTATACAGATGAGATTTTACATGCAACATTCTGCTACTTTCCATGTGCTTCCCTCCATGTATAAAATCCCAACCATGATTAAATTATGTACACAATTCACACACATTTTAATACCAACAAAGACAACATAAAACTCTAGTCAGTGTTGAATAACATTGAATAACTCAATGCGAAGAAATTTTATAACGTCCTTCAAATAAATACCACTCACAAATTTCAATAAGTCCATCCAATGTCCAAAGAGACTAATGGGATTATAGAACCCCATAAATTTATTTGAAACAAAAGAGGCTAGGAAACCTCTCAACCTCCAAATTCAAAAACAAAAAAAACCCCTTAATAGTATAAAAAACTTACATAGAAGGTTGTTGAGATGTACACACGACAAAAGAAGTAGAGGAATCTCGATACATGGAGGTGGAGGTGAAATCAAGTTGTTTGCAGTGAGGTCTCCCATCTGCTCCTGCTTAACGCCTTTCTCCAGGCGGGGACACCACCCCTCCTCCGGCTCTTCCTCCTCCTTGATGATGAAACATCAACCACCGTAACAAACAAACAAACTCCTTCATATCCAATTGGTTCCCATAAATATATTTGGAAACAACCAGAAAATTTTAACAACTGAAGATGATGTTGTCATCACCGGATCAATCTGTCAGTCGACTCCTCTCCAGAAGAGACTTAAAACCTTCGTTTAATGCCTTTCTTACTCACATCAATCATCAAAAACCTTTGAAATCGGGGCGACGAATTTCAGAATGAAGCAGCCAAATTGAGGAAAACGATAAGGAGCAGCGTGGGACTGAATTCATTATGTTTAAAATAATTATTTATTTATTTTATCTTTTTAATCTTATTATTATTATAACTTATTTTATCCAGTGGTGTATTTTACGTCCAGGTAGAGCTGAGTGGCCTCCACACCATGAGGTCTAACTTCAAAATTGTTTAATTTTGAAATTGTTTAATTTTGAGGTCTAAAGTCAAATAAAGCGTTTCATCCCAAGTTTGGGCATCTGCATCATAGACGACAGACAACACTTCACTTCAAAATTATGCATTGTTTAACTATAAAAAGATCAAGGAACATAAAGACAATGCATGAAGCAACAAAATAAATAATAAATGCATAAAATTGTTGGAATAGAACACATTTATAATGCAAGCGCTCTTTGTTTCTAATCCAAGTTATTGAAAGGATGCACAATTGTTAAAACGATATGAAATTAAAGGAAATGTTGTTTTGAATCTGAAAGGAGAACCTGCAATTGTATTCAGCAACTCTTCATCTGATACATAAACCTTCTCCATAGTTTTGTCAATAATATTCTCCCATAGACCCACAAGTTCATTCACAGACAAAACGTTCATTCAGTAATGTTCTATATTAGAAGATATTACAAAATTTTGATAGAATTGTTTATTCTATCAACTCTCTATCAACTCTTTGTAGAAAATTTTCTGACAATTTTCACAAATACACAGACATCAAAATTACAATTTTTAATTTTAACTGAACTTTATTTTATACGTTTTGCATTGAAATATAATTATCACATACATTCTGAAAATGAAAATATGTCCGGTAAAACGTCAAATTCCAATCCTGACACCGATTAAATATGTCCAATAGAACGTCAAATTCCAATCCTGACACCGATTGAGATTGTAGATTCGGATCATCGACGAGATGATCCAAATTTAAAATCGAGTTAAGGATGTGACACTGATTCGTCTTCTCTTTATCGAATTTTTCATCCGAAAAACCATGAATTTTCATTGAAATTTCTTTCATCTTTCTAAGTTTATAACTTAGAAGGTCACAGTAATTGTAATCAGATTCCGACAATGGTTACCAGAAAAAATCAATCAGATGATTACATCTATAACGCAGATGAAGGCAGAGGAAGTTTGGAAAGTTAAGAGGCGGATCAAAAATCATAATGTGAAAACCACATTGATTGGTTCCGATCCTTTTATCAAATTTCTCGAGCTGCTCGGATTATGAAAATGTGTATGTCTAATCAATCAATTGGAATAAAACTGTAGGAATCAAAATTGAAAGGCAGTTGTCTCTCCCATTCATTTTCTTTGTATTCATTGCCATGTCACACGTATTAAAAAATGTCCTCCACTTGTAATCTCTATTTGTAATTTTTGACAAGACTAAAATATTTTGGGAAGCAAGAGAAATCCTAAAATGTTGGATAATAACTTTAGAAGAGAAGTGGGCTCAAGAGAACATTTAATATTGAGTTATTAGCCTCAAAAAAGAGAAGTTGGCCGAGTCAAATGAGATAGAGAAGTATAAATAGAGGGTGCTAGAGCTCATTTGACACTCACTCACTCACAACTGCATAAGACTAGTGGTGCACAAGTTTGGAGAGGGAGTGCACTTGCAACTAGTGCAACTAGGATTTTGGCTTTTGGTTGGACTTGGTCTCCTCGTTATGGTTTGGACTTTCTTCTTTTTTTGGTTATTCTTGCTTGGTGCGCTACCCTTGGAGAAAGGTGTTCTAGACTTGGTTGGTGATTGCTCTTCTACCAGAATTATTCTATGTGGTGCTCGGGGTGGTCTTTGTGCCTATGGTTGGGTGACAATATTGATGTATTGCCTATGGAAAAACGAGCACATCTCTTTCATTCTAATAGGTTGTGGGCCCACACTATCTTCAGAAAGTCTAACAATTGGAGGATAGATTAGGAAGTTATTTGTTAATCTCATTATGGCACTAGTTACAACTACAACTAGGCTTTCTCATTATGCAGCTGCAACAAACCCTAACCCTTGTGTTCACACACTTATGATGAAACATTTGACCTAATTCCTTAACATCCTAGTGTCCCCTAGCCTAGCACACCTCTTAGTACTCTCATCTAGAAAAAGYGTCTAGTTTGAATCTTTGGTCAAAATCAAAGTCAAAGGCAAAGTTTGAYTGGTCAAAGTCAAAGATTGACTKTCAAAGTTAAAGTCAAAAGTTGACTTTTGGTCAAACTGATTATATGGTCAAAATTTAAAGTGTAGAGTTTATAGCTTGTTTTAATCATTGAATCTTCCRATTGAGTTTCTAATCTYTTCTTGTCAAGATGGTATCTAGTTTCACATTGGAAGATAAGTTGAACGATGCTATAAGGTTTCAAAGGTATGCACTATGCTATCTAAGCTATATAATCTAGAAAAACATGAGTGTGTTTGTGGGAAAATTATTASATACCTTGTCCAAGTTGTAATCTTAGATTCAAYGCATTCAGAGGAAAAAACACACCCTCCATAGAAGTTGAGSCTTTAGGTTCSAGGTACCCTTATGAAATATGTTTGATCAACAATCCTTACAGAAGTTATCATAGAAGAATTTTATAAGGATGACATAACTGCTAGATGTGAAGCAATCAGAACATATAGAAACAAACTGAAAGAGACTTAAAGGAGTCAGACTGAAAGGAAGTCAGGAATCAAAAGGAAACCAGAACAAGCTTGTGATACTTTGCAGAAAGAAAAGAGAGATGCAACATATGTAAGCATGGACTCTCTCAGATGGAGGGAGCTGATCACGAAATTCCAAAATAAGAGCATGGATATACCTCATTCATGCATGAAGCTAGGATTAGGAGGGATATAATCCCCAACAATATGATTCATTAAAGAATCCATGAATACCATGAATTATGTGTCCATGTTCTTCATTGGAAGTAGAAGCCATGATAAGAAGCATGTGTTCATCTTGACTCTAGAGGAAGTCTTCTTCCAAAATAAGCCTTGAATATCCTTGGATGTCCATCTACATTTATTTCCTATCAAGAAAGATTAGAGCCTTCATGAAATAAGGGCATGTAATCTATAAAATATTCCATGGACTCCAACATTGATGAAAAACATGATGAAGAAAATGAAGATTCCAAAAAAGAAAGAAAAAGTCATAACAACCAATTGAACTAGTTTGAATCCAATAGAAGCAGTCAAGCAGAAATAATGGAAGGAAGTTGTGATGAATAATACTGTATGTGAGAAATTGTGAAAAAGACTTGAGCATTGATAGATACAAGGCAAGACTTGGGGCTAAAGGGTTCTCTCAGAAGGAGGGAGAAGACTATGATGATAGCTTGTTCCAGTAACCAGACATACCTCTACCTGAGCCATTATAGATCCTACAATATCTAAAGGTTGGAGTTTACATCAGATGAATGTAAATATTGTTATTCTAAAATAGATTAATTGAAGAAGAAGCATATGTAGATAAACATCAAGGTTTTGAGGTATACCAGAAAGAGACCCTTGTATGCAGATGGAAGAAGACCTTGTAGGGATTCAAGAAAAAATGGTGCAGAGCCTCTCATGTACAACATAAGCATGGTGAAAACTTCCTATGACAGAGGAAGTATATTGAAATGGTTCTTCAAAAGTTCGGGATGATGGATTGCAAATCCATGGAAAACTCCCATAATGACATATCATACAAAGTTGAGAAACTTTGATCCAGTCGACCCGTCTCTATATCAACAATTTATTGGCTAGTTAATGTATTTGGAGAATACTTAGTCGGATAGTTTCCTTGTGGGATGTTTGAGTTATGATAAACAACTTCATGGATTCATCGATTCATATTGGGCAGGGAATACAAATGACATAAGARGTACTACTTGGATATGTTTCAATTTGATCCTTTCCACGATATTATGGGCTAGAAGGAAACCAAAGTTTGTTTCTCTCAACACTGCAGAAGCATAGTATATTGCAGCTTATGATTCTTGTACAGAAGTAGTGTGGCTCAGTAAGTCAGTTTATCGACTATCTCACTAGGTGATGAATTCAACCATGATATATTATGATGATCAAAGATATGTGAATCTTTCAGAGAACTCAGTGTTTTATGGCAGGTCGAAGCACATTGATATAAATAATTATATTCTGTGTGACAAAGTCCAGAGGGGAGAAATGGTTCTCCAGTATATCTGCATAGATGAGAATATAACATGTATTTTGGTAAATCCTTTGTCCAAGATGAAAAGTTTGCATACTTAAGGGCCATGTTGTGGATGGTGGAGAAGAATTCCTTATTTAAAAAGGAACTGATTACTACCAGGTTGGGAGGGAGCACTGATATGTTATTGATTTATGGACTATCATGTTTTAGTCCAAAAAATGGACCAGGTTGGGCAGTTCCTTTCTAGTAAGGAAAGTGGTTTGATATTTTTGACGGATAGTCATTTTCCAATTCGAAAAATGGTCCATATCGGATAGTCATTTTCGTAATGAAAATGGTCTGATAGATTGTTGATGTATCATAGACATCGATTCCCCTTGTGGCCATCATGGGATAATGGTATAGGACAATCATTATTCTTGGCATTCACTCTGAGTAGTGGTCAATTAGAATGGTCCTCCTCGTCGGGATGTCATTCATTCGAAGTTCACGATAGTGAGTGATTTCGAAGAATGGTCTATTTTGGAGGTTGTTGCAGGACAATCATTTCCATAGGAAATGGTCCGGATAGTCATTCCCTAGGGAACCCTCATTCTCTCTATGTTTCATTGTTATTAGTGCTGGAGGAATGACCCAGTTAGGTGAATGGTCTAGGTTTAAAAATCAAGATAGGAATTCCCTAGGGAAGACTCATTCTCTCCAAGTTGCACTATGATTAGTGCCAGAGGAATGGTCCAGTTAGGTGAATGGTACAAGATAAAAAATCAGGGACAATTTTTCTTCTATGATTGGGAATAATAGTTGAGATATCTCATGGATGATGTTTTACTTTCTGAGGGAAAATGCTCTTCCAAATATCACATATGTGAGTGGAAGAATGGACCAGATGACTCAGTTTGTATCATGATATTGTTTATGAAAGTTTATATGAGATGATATGATTGTTGTGGGGACTGCATATCTCTCGACAACAGTTGTATGTTATTGTGGTGGATGTGATCCATTGGCAGTGGTTGTGTGTCACTAGTTAGTAGTGGTGTGCTACTAGGAGTGGTTTTGTACCAATGGATAGTAGTTTTATACTACTATGGATAGACAGAGTTGTGTTCTATTAGATAGAATTATAGCAACATTATGCTAATATACGAGTTCCATGAAGACTACCACTAGTGTTGGATTTTATTTCGAGCTATATGGATAGTCAGTGTACTGGTGCATAAACATTCTCTAGGGGAAAAATGGTCCAGACAGAAAAAATTGTTGGTGTACAGACAATCTCTCTATGGATAATGGTTCAAGTTGAAAGTTTGTTGAAATATCATGGAGTGGTATTTTCCTAAGGCACAGATTGTGTCCCAATTAGGAAAATGGTTCATGATCAATATTTTATAAGGAATATAGGTAGAGATGAATCTCTATGGTACATATGACTCGATTAGAAAATAGTCTTACACTGACATTCCTATAGGAATTGTCTTTGTAGCCCATGGCGTAGCATTCAAGATATGTTGGGACAGTCGTTCTTCTAGGATATATGCTCGTATTATAAGAATGGTACTTGTATCACTCTGTGGAGTGAGTGACTTATTCAACATCATGTCTGGTTACTCATATGGAGTATGGATTCCAGAGATGATGTAGTTGATGCTATCTGATGATACTGATAGTAATGATGTTACTTGTGAGTTGATATACGTGATGATGATATAGCCTCTGTGGCTATGATGATGTTATTGGTTGAATGGTCTGTTTTTGGTCAAGACCATTTTTTTTAATACCTACCTAGCTAGGAGGGAGTGTTGATATTATGGTATCTTCGAGAGGTATTAACCTCTACATGTAACCTTTGATGAGACTAGAATATTCCAAAAGCAAGACAAAACCTAAAATGTTGGATAATAACCCTAGAATACAAGTCGGCTCAAGAGAATATTTAATATTGAGTTATGACCCTCCAGAAAGAGAATTCAACCAAGTCAAGTGAGATAGAGAAGTATAAATAGAGGGCGTTAGAGCTCATTTGACACTCACTCACTCACAACTGTGTAAGACTATTGGTGTGCAAGTTTGGAGAGGGAGTGTAGCTGCAATTGCTGTAACTGAGATTTTGGATTTTGGTTGGACTTGGTCTCTTGGTTATGGTATTGACTTTCATCTTGCATTTTGGTAATTCTTGCTTGGTGTGCTACCCTTGGAGAAAGATATGCTAGCCTTTGTTAACTATTGATCTTCATTCACTATTCACTAATGACAACCAATAATATCTATCCCCAATCCTACAACTAAGTTTTGATATATTTTCCTACTATATAAAATTATTGTACACACTAATCCATATAAAATATTGTACACATTAATCGATATAAATCTCTTCATTATTATTTTTGTTTTAACATAGTGACCAAATACATTCATTCATCTATATGGTGAAATGATCCCCACACACATTCATTCATCTATATATATTTATATTGTAGGATAAAATAATTCAATATCATATGTGTACGTAGAGCCTCATTCACACCCAAAGTTGTTCTTCCGATATTTCTTGAATAAGTAGAAGATACAACGTCTCAGATTTCAGATATGGCAGACATGCAAAGCCATAACATACTAGCATTGTTGCGCACCTTTGTTGTTAGTATATAAATTAAAATTTTCAAAAATTGGTTTTCAAAGTGGTAAAAATTATAATAACATAACGGTCAATCACTATTAGTACTTCTGAGAATAGTTATTATTGGCTACTTCATCATCGTTGTTTAAGTAAAATCATAACAATTAAAATGATTAGCTAGTGGGGATTAAGAGATCCAATTTCACCCTTGTGTTAGATTAATTTGGATATTGAGTTGTTAATTATAGATCTCAGTTAAGGACAATAGAAAGATATTTTAAATTAGATAGTATTTGGGATAGCCTTAGTACCACACATAAGACCATATATTACCTTAATTGAAGTTTAACCTTTTGCTCAAAGGAATCAAAGTTAATATTTATTTTAACAAAATTTATTTTAATTTCTAAAATATTAAATAATTAAAAAGATTAACAAGTCTAATCATAAATTAATTAATTTTTAATTGATTATAGTTAAGGCAGATTTACTTTAAATAATTTTGATGATGATGATGACAAAAGGTAAGGGATTACTTGGATTTCTTTATAATTTTATTTCTATGTTAGAAAAGCATTAAGAGAAGATCACCATAGTTTTGTTGAGTTATAAGATTAGGAAGGTTGGTAGTGTGATCGATCCTTTAAAATTGAAATAGAAGGTTGGTAGTGTGAGAGACATTTTGAAATTGAAATCTTATCTCCTTATATGTTGAACATTAAAATTCTTTCATCAAGTGTTGTTTTGGGAATTGGGAAACTCCTAGTTTCACTATGGGGCTTGTGAGACTAATGTGAACTTCTTTTTTAAACCAATAAAAAAAAGGACATACTTTTGATATTAGATTATTCCTTACAATATCTTAATTTTATTTTCCTTTTAACTCTTTATTGCACCATAATTTCTCCTTAAATTTAGATGCAATAATATTTTTAATACTATCCTTATGTGATCTCTTCATTTATTCTCCAAAGGTTTAGTCGAGATTGGACATCCTTATGCCATCCCCGATTGAGTGGAAGGTGGTTTTGACTAGAGTTTGAAGCAATTTTGGGAATCCTTGTCTTCCATTTTTCTTAACTTGTTCTTATATATTAGGTATCGTTCATAACCTTACTCTACTAGCTTATGTGAGGAGGTTAGAATAGGATGTACAACCTAAGTGAGCCTAATGGTTAAGAAAATATGTTTCCTCCTAAGTGGTCACATGTTCAAATCCATAGGGGGGTAGAGGGGTAGGGTATGTATGTTGGAAGATTCGTTGTTGTCATTGATGTCAACCCTAGTCATGGGTTTTGGACTGCAAGATTGATGAAGGTATTTGGTGTAGTGTCCCCAAGGCCGAGCCCCATTACAGATCATGATATATGAAATGAATTGTAAATATGTTCTATAGGCTGGTGAGCCAAGTTCTGTATAAGCTGGAAGGCTTATGTGGTTGTTAGGCCAAGAAGCCTAAGTGTTTGAGGGCGAGGAGCCTGCTGTTGTACTTGTATGTATGCAGAATAATCAATAAAATATAAACACCGCTAGGTGCAGATCGACCACGATGAATGAGTGAAGGGGGACTGAGCGTCCATAGAGTGGGCAAGAAACTAGGGGTTGGAAGGTGGGAAAGGGGATGAGTGTTGAGCCTAGGGGCTTAGGCCTGGAATAATATTTTAATATTATTTACTAAAAAGCCATGTGAATATTATTTTATCCTAAGTTCCTAGTAAAAAGGAAAGGCTTGTACATGGAGGCATGTGGATGGAACACATGTAGTTCCCAGGGTGACAAATGTCCACCCTGACGCACGCAAATAAAAGAGAAAGGAACAGTCGTGGGGGGGGAGCTCTCGCATTCCATTCAACTCGACTGCTCTGAGCAGGAGCCGTAGGAGCCAGTCTGCAAGAGACCTCGTGTATGTCTGTTACAGAGAGGAAGCCTGTGTTGGGTGCTGAAGAATGTGTGTTTACCCTTGTTTATAGCCGTGGAGTCTGTCTGTGAGAGAAAACCAGTGTGTGCATTCCCTGAACGAAATGTCCATGTCAATTTCGGGGAAGAGTCTTTGTTTGCCCAGGAAAAGTTGAGCGATCTTGTGCGTGGAGCCCTATTATGAAATCTTGACCAAGAGAACATCCTGTGACTGTTGAACTGGTTCTTGGGAAGCCTGTGTCCATTTTCCCTGTGTTTGTTGTGGCGTGCAGTTCTGGACCGCGTGAGGCTTGTTGGCCTGTGAGCGACTCCCTCCAGGTGAGAAAGTGCGCAGGGAAAGGAGAGAGCTCTTGGAAGGAACCATGTAGCTGCCACAGAACCCGGAGACTTCCGGTCCGGTCTATTCCTATAACCCAAGGTAAGAGAGATTGGTAGCCGAAGGACTATCCAGGTGACAAAGAAGGTGCACTCTCCTGGGGTGGAACAGGCATGTGGGGAATGAGGGTCTGTGGGCAGTGAGCGTGGGAGAATCCTGGGAGAGCATTCTTCCTAGTGGTTGTGTGTGACTGAATTTCGTGTAACCTCAGCCTGAGTCTGGATTCCTTGCCCTGGGGTGGAGCCCAGTCCCAGCTCGGGGGTGACCCACTATTGAGTTGAGGAGAAGTGTGGTCTACGGCTGGGAGGTTCGTCGAAGGCCTGCATTTGGTTGGTGGATTTCTCCACTGTCACAAGATAAGTGTTTAATTATATTTTTACCACA
>SNQJ01S0002233.1:110050-138178 GCA_010110895.2 Picea sitchensis
TCTTTCTTGAAATTGGAGGATTGTATCTTCCTCTTGGAGGTTTATCTCTCCCTCTACATTTTTAAGCTGTAGCTACCTTTGGAAGTCATTACTTCCCTTGAACAAAAACTATTGATTATTTCTTATATATTGTGCATGGTGTATTATGGTGTATTGGTGTAACTCTTATACTATTTTTCATTGCTCATTGGATAAAATTGCATGGTTTAAGTATAAATTGAAAAGGGTTTTTAAATTGTATTTGATACAGATTCACCCCCCTCTCAGTATCAACAATGTATATCTCTGTAAACTTTACCAGTAAAATTGTTGGGTAGCTTGGTCGTGACCTTAAAAACAAATTATTATTATTGGCTTAAATTTTGAAATTATAAGCTATAAAATTCTTCAAACTTTAAATCCATATAAAATGATATGATAAATATTAATATCATTATTACCTTTTTATTTTAAAAATTTTAATTATATTTATTACTTAAACTATAAATATACTTCATTACTTTAATTCTATTTTTTCAAAATCAAATAAAAAATTGTATGGAAATATCCTGGAGAAAAAATTACTTTATAATTACATGTTCTTGCTTAATCATACTCTTTATACTTTTAGAGATATGCATTTGGAAGATATTCGTAGCACAAATAAAGAGTTTTACAATTATTTTTCCACAAGAAAATTGCTCATTATATTAAGATATATAATCAGTACACATAGTCATGTTCACATTACAAAAAAACCATGCCTCTTACCATCACTACCATCACTTCTACATAACATAACTCGGAGCCAAAAGGATTCCCGCTACCCAAGAGCCACCAATGTGACTGTTTGTATAAAACAACTATCAAAACTATCTGATAAGACCATCATAAATGAAACTTATGTAAATAAGTTCCATAATACAAACAAAATCCAAAACTTCAAAAAGGTCTCAAAACACTAAGACCACTATAGAAAGAAACTAGTACAAATTAATATAAATAATTGGCCCTTCTTGACCATCAATCCACTGATTGTATGCAATGGCTCCAATGCGCTCAGATAGTGCTTTTTTGGATAAAATATCTGCAGCCTGATTTTCTTCTCTGTAAACATGGGTGGAGGTAATGACATAAAAATATTTGATGAGGTCCCTTACCTGATCTTTCCAACATTCTACAGAAATAGCCTGCAAATAGCCAATATTATTGAGCCAATCGATAATGATTTTGGAATGCCTAATGACATGGATATCTGTGATGGATAATCTTTGCGCTAGTGTAAGAATCGCCCATGCAACCATAAGTTCTACTCTAGTATTTGTGCCACCAATGGAATTAAGAGTCCACATGTATTCCATATAATCATTTAGTTTAATAACACCCCCCACTCCACTTTGTTCCCCATTCCTTTGTGTTGCGCCATGAAACCATTCAATATTTTTGTGTTGAGGCAGAGTATGGATGGAGTGTCGAGTAGTCTTTTGACTTTCCTGGGAACTATAATAGGCCATAGAAACAATAGTTACCATAATTACCTTTTCCGTAGAGGGAGACTTTGTTTCAAATACGGCTAGATTCATTTCTTTCCAAATGTTCCAACATATAAAAACAAGAAGAGTGCGATAACTAAACTGTCTTTTTTCCCAGATATCAAAACATTCCTGAAGTGTGGTACCCAACCACCCAACAGTCTTCCTATAGTGAGCTAAACAATTATCCCAAATATAACAAGTGAACAAACATTGAACAAAGAGGTGGAACGTTGGTTTCTCATTGCCTTTACATAGAAAACATAATCCTAGGACGTACCAACCATGCTTGTGCAAATTGTTCCATGTTAGTTGTTTGTCTTCGATGAGAATCCGAGTAAACAATTTGGTCTTTAAGGGACACTCCCAGGTCCATAGTTTTTTCTTCACATCCCTAGTAATGTTCTCCCAAAGGTCAGTTGATAAGGCATTATATACATTCTTTTTGGTTAATAGGCCAGTGCCATCGCCCCCTGACCATATTAACTCATCCTGGTAGCTTGTGTAAGATATACCCGATTCTATCAAGATTTGTCTATAAAGCTCCCATTCCACATCTAGATCTCCCACCAAACCCATATCTCTGCTATCGAGCCAATTTGAACAAATAGTGCCTTGGACCAACGCCTTTCTAGCTTGATTAAAGAAAATGAACATGATTTATATTTAAGAAAATTATCATCTCGGGAGAGAGAAAGTATCTCTTACCCAAGCCCATAATTTCATCCTTACCAACTAAGATGGAATAACTTGCCCCTAGTTTCCAAGCCAACCAATGCAACAACAAAGGTAATGTGTTCATCAAGTTCCTCCAAGTTGGTGATCCAGTTGGAAACGAAGGATCGACAGTGCGTAGCCAAGAAATAAAAGTTAAATGCGGAAAATACTTGTCTTTCAAGATCCGTTGCCAAATACCTGGATACATCAAACCACACCAAAGAGATTTAGCATCTAATTCTCTTGAAAAGCATAAAATATTTTTGATCCCCCAACCAACATACTGTTGGTCGAGCTATAGCCTTCCACTTGCATAACTGAAAAGAAGAATCTTTTTTCGCCCCTAACCACAAATAGGAAAAAACCAACTTGCGAATCCGATTCAAAATCTAGTTTGGTATATGGATCAAAGAAAACCAGTATACCGTCTGGATTTCCAGCACAACCTTAATCAAAACATATATGCCACCCATCGACAAGAATTGATTGCACCAATGTTTGATTCTATTCTCATATTTCTGAGTCAACCATAGCCAATCTGCCTCCTTATATCGATCTATCTTTATGAAATAGCCTAGATAATTAAACCCTGCTTCAAGACTCATAAGACCAAAGTGAAACATAACAGTGAAATTATCAATAAAGACTTGCGAAGCACCATAATGATGGAAGGTTGAATTGTTAACATGATATCTATCCCAGAGGCACCACAAAAGGTAGATAAAAGAGAATGAATTTCCTATCATTCTGTGAGGGAGGCATTGGACATTATTAGCACATTGTCCACAAATAGGAGGTGTAGAATTCTAATCAACCATGAGACTTTTATACCCATCAAATTCCCTTTAGATAACCTTTTTCCCAAGGAAAGGCTCAACCACTCAATCACCATAATAAACAATAGAGGAGACAAGGGGGTGAAATCAAATCGCTAAAATTTTGAAACACATCTTTTCGGCTGAAAGATACTTTTTTCAGCTGAACAATTGAACGTCAAATTGAACAGTACAGTGACGACACCCTCGATTTTCGTGTAGAATTTTAGTGGGACAATTTTTTTTCATCCGACAATATTCTTTCGGCCGAAAGATATTTTGGCCGAACAATATTTCGTTCAAAAGAATGTTTCGGCCGAAAACATGTTAGTATATTAACCTCACATTGTAACTATCTGTTCTTTTGAGCTCTTGGCGAGTGATAACGATAATGAGTTATTTTGAGTGATAGTGAGGCAGATCTTGAGTGATAGTTGTGGTCGTTTGTTGCGGTTGTTTGTTGTTAGTTGTTGGTGGAGCTTGGCATTGTCTGTTGGTGGAGCTTGTTGCACAACTGTTGGTGGAGCTTGTTGCACAACTGTTGGTGGAGCTTGTTGCAGAGTTGTTGGCGCGTTCGGTCGATTTGTTGGCATTGTCTATTGGCAGAGCTTGTTGCAGAGCTATTGGTGTGGTCTTTTGCAGGTGGACGGGTGTTCGGATCTGCTGCAGGTATGTAAATATTCAAATTTCAAATTTAAATTTGTATGTAATTTAGAAATAAAATTTAAATAATTTTATTTTTATTTTTTAATTTATTTTTTTTAATTAAATTTGCTTTGTAAATGGCCACATGTGTCCATCTCTGAGGCAGAGATGTTTGCATAGACGTTTGTCTTTTGAGCTGTTGGCACAGTGTTCTACGAGCGCGGTGTTCTGCAGGTGGACGAACGTTCTGATCTGCATGTATGTACATATTTTTATTTCAAATTTAAATTTGTATTTAATTTAGAAATGAAATTTACATTAAATTTTTTAATTTTTAATTAAATTTAGTCTTTGACATGGCCACGGGTGTCCATCTCTGTGGCCAAGCCGTGGGAATTCCCATGGCTTGGCCACAGAGATGGACATTGCCCACGGCTTGGCCACAGAGCTGGACACTCGCTACCATGTCACAACGAGTTTGATTCCTTTAGTTTAAAATAATATCTAGAAAATCTCCACAGACAACATTAGTCTGTGGAGATTTTGAATTTAATTTTAAATTTATATATAATTTAGAAATCAAATTTAAATTAATTTTTATAATTTTTAATTCAATTTCTGCTGTGACATGGTCGTGGGTGTCCATCTTTGTGGCCAAGCCGTGGGCATGGCCACAGAGCTGGACACCCGCGACCATGTTATCACATGTTTGCTTCCTTTTGTTTAAAATAAATCTGTAAATCTATATAGATCTAGATCTATATTTAATATCTGTAATATCTAGATCTAACATATCAAATTTCAAAGAATATTTTGAACTTAATTTTAAATTTTTATCTAAATTAGAAATGAAATTTAAATGAAATTTTTTAATTTTTAATTAAATTTTTGTTGTGTTATAAGTTTCAGATTATGTAAATACAGATAACTTATCTATAATCTAAATACTATTGATGTAACTAAGCATTCCATAAGTTGTACACAACTAAATTCTACTTTTAACAGACTAGTATAAGAAAACCAATAACATAAACATTACACTAATTAGACTTTTTAATCACTAGTATGATATGTAACCAGAACAATGGTGGTGACTATGAATATAGCTTTACCTTTATTAGGATAAACAATACCCTTTGAATGCCATTATGATTTCAATATTAAGTATTGGACATTACTCTAAGTTTATCTATACTGTTGTATTGACTCTTATTGATATATCACAACCATGGATGATTTTAGGGGCTAAATTTCGCTCATGGGCTAATTTTCCATCGTTTTTCCAAAAACGAGATTCACTATTTTAAAAATGATTCACCCAAATTCTATAGGATAAAATTATTTTACCTTAAAAATCGCCAAAAGTTTATAAAAACTATATAAAATACTTAGAAATTTGAATATTTTTACAAAAATATCGCCAAACATTTATAGTTGACAGATGAAGGATTAGTAAGCTTAGCCAAGGTTTCTACATTTTAAAATAAATTTCCATCCTTAAAATCATCCCTGAGATTCACAACCACCTATCGTATTTAGCTTATCGATATGGCTTATTACTATAGTCATCACCCTATCTCTATCTAATTCTCGAATGTGGTTGTTTAACTAGTAATATATAAAACGTTTTTTTTCAAGCTGCTTTGCAACTTTTTAAAAAGTTTCAGATAGNTTTTCCTTTTATATTAGTCATAATTAGTCATTATCCAGTCTCCTATATTTTAGGGGAGAGTATTCCACCTGGAGAATATTCTCTTTCACTTGACACTTCAGTTTGACTAGTTGAGTTGAGTTTAGATGCGGCATTGGTTTTATTACCATGAAACATTGGGATCATCACCAACTAATGCAAAATTTCCTTGGAATCATCACCAAACTGGCGCATTACCTTTGATTTCCTGATTTAACTCCTCTCTACTCTTTGTTCAATCAATTAATTGAAGACTATTTTACTAGTTAACTCAACTAGGTGGTAGTTCACTCCCGTAACTACCTGAGAGACTAGACTAGGTGGCAGTTCACTCATGTAACTACTGGTGTGTGTCCAGATCACTCTAGACCACCACCATGGAACATTTTTTCTCCTCCAGTGTGCACTCATTAAGTTATACATAGTATATCATGTGTAAATTATTAATTATTCATAACGGTTAAAGAGAATTCTTTCATTCTTTCTCTCCTTCTTCTTCTTTCTCAAATTCTCTCTGCAAATGTGTGTATTATTGTTTATCTATATCTATTCTTTGTAGGTTCAACACATTTACAAATATATATATATATATATATATATATGTGTGTGTGTGTGTGTGTGTGTGTGCATGTGTGTGCTCATACATAAAGATATAGAAGATTATTTTATGTTCCTATTGGCCATTTAATATGGTTGTACGTACATATGTAACTCTCTCTCTCTCAATAGATATATAGATATATATGTTCTCATACATAAAGAAATGGTAGAACTATTTGTTGTGTTCCTATTGACCATTGGATTATATATATATTGAATTTCGATTTAAATATGTACATACACAAATACCACAGAGAATAGATAGAATGAATAATAGCCCGAATACATTCTTTATTACCATAGAAATATAGTGATGAATTCACAGTATTTTTCAAAAGCAACCATTGTATTCAATCGATCATTGTTCAAAATATTACAGTTGGAGTACCATAATCCAAACTCTACAACCTCTTACAATGTAAGCAGAGCTCTAAGAAAGTGTACACATAATCTCGATATAACCAAAGTTAATCTGCGCAAGGATATGGAACTCGAATACCTTTCAAGTGAGATGATTCCGTCATCCGATTTCACCAACTTGTGCAACCTGCAAAGGAAGTAAAAGGTGGGTTTAGTAAATTGTGATAACATTTTAATTCTATTGAGATCAATTAATAAGAATAATTCAAGGAAAATACTTAGTGCGAGTCCGACGAAGAACCAGATTGTTTTTTGTTCTTGCGCAAAAATATCTCCACGATCCAAGAGGAGTAGGAGTGGACCCAAAATCGACTCATGGGTACCCTCGTAAAACAAAAAAGGGACCCATCATTAATTTCATATATCCATGCATAGAACTTCACTTATAAAATAGAGAGAGGCAATACTAAACAACCAGCATCGAAATAGACTATGCATACATTTAATCAAACATGAAGCACAGATTAATATTTCTTCAAACCCTATGTCGAGGACCAATAAACGAAACGATTCGACTATGTAAAATTTAGCGTTTAAACAAGAGAATGCCATTTAATTCTCCTGAAATTGCACTGTGGAATATTCTGATTTGGGTAACGATCACAGTGAGGGAAGTATTAAATTAATAAGAATTCATAATAGGTGTATAAGATGTGACCTATTTATATTCAAAATACATCATTAAAGTCTAAACAACATTAAAAAATGGTAAAATCTAAAAGTATGAGTGCATAGAAACACAGTAAGAACCAAAATCGTAGGTTAAAATCTAACGGTGCAAAAAACGAGTTCAAACCCTATGAATTTCGAATCAATTGTTGATTAAACAAGTTACCCTCTCATTTACTAGTGCAGAGTGGTCAACATGGGCAAGTTCTTTTGTAAACGACTTAAATTCATAATTGTAGATCAAGGGAAGGATGTTGCAGAGGTGGCCATGATACAATCCACCATTCTTCTCGACAGAGAATTTGTTTTACAACTAGAGGGTACAAGAAAATGTGCTTCAAATGAAATAAAATCATGTTAATACCGCTATTTATATACAGAGAAGGTAAATACGAGACTTTCCCACAGAGTGTTAATATTTTCACAGAGTGTAAATTATAAATTTCCCAAAGAGGGTTAATACTGGTATTTATATACACGGAAGGTAAATACAAAACTTTCCCACATAGTGTTAATATTTGCACAGAGCGTAAATTACAAATTTCCCACAGAGGGTAATATCACTATTTACATACACATAAGGTAAATCCAAAACTTTCCCATAGATTGTTAATATTTCCATACACTGACACAGAGCATAAATTATGAATTTCACACAAAGGGATAATATTGCTATATATATATATATATACAAAGTGAAAATCTTAGAAAATTCCTATGGAGTTTTGACAACAAACAAGTTTGAATAATAGAAATTAGCATATCAAGTCTCGAGATATTTGGATGAGTTCCAGAGAATAGGAATAGAATGCTTATAACGGTGAAGCGAGAAAGACTGGGGTTTAACTTTTAAAATGATTTCGGGCCATGATCCGACTGGGAAAGGACCGTAATGAGTATAGGCTAGAAGACTAACAACCAACTGATGGGAAAACACAATAACCCTCCAATCTCGAAACCTTAAACACAGTGGAACCTCGGGAGGAAAACGCATACGAAGGCATATTGTGATACGTTTTCCAACCCCCAAACAAAGAAAATAAGTTTGTGGATTGAACCTCTTGTTTATATACTTTGAACCTCTCATTATTTTGCATTGCACCTCAAAAAGAAGACATTAAGGAATATGTCTCACGGAAAACATAATAGACAGGACGTTACTCACCTTGCACATAGAAGACATGGATGTGCATACCTCCTTCCATATTTCACCAGGCCTGAGTTTACCAAGTCATCAACCATATACAACGTAGAGGAAAATTTCAGTATACAACGCAAAGGTCGATTTCGCATACAACACAAAGGCAATTTTCTTGTTACAGGATGAAAGGGGCAACTACCAAGAATAAATTTATACCTCAAGGGCCTTTCTAGAGGAGTAAATGTAGTGGGTATGCACCCTTATGCCTACCATGTGAAGTCGAGGAGATGGCGAGCATGCATTGGAAGTGTTTTCCTAAGTGTCAGCCTGGAAGGTATGGGACATGATTCAACAATAATGAACTATGCCATGAGTAAATTCCTACAGGACTCGACGTGTCATCCACCTTAAACGGTTTCCCAACCACTTAATTGTTGATCTATGTTAACAGTCGAACCCTAGGATGAAAGGAGTATGTTTATAGTCGGGTAGGGATTACCAATGTTAGGAATAGGTTTATGTTCATGACTGTAGAAGAAAGCAATACGTTGTGTATAGATATATGTTCGTTAGACTATGCTAAAGCCATATGTTCTTATAATATCCATATATTAGTCTATATGTTCAACAATATATATATTTTTATTGTTATGGATCCATATGAAATTTTATGTGGTACACGATACATATTATTATGGCTAGTGTTATTGTTATGGATAGTCTATATGATGGTCTATAGTCTATAGTCTATTATGTGATGTATTATGGATAACATGTATTGACATAGACATGGTGGTTATTCTAAGGGCTATGACAGCCCTGGTCACAAATTTATTCGATACAAATAAGTGTATGATTCCAATTCAATAACGACAATAAATCTGCTATGCATACAATAAAGGAATAAAGATTTGTTTAATGGGTTATCTCTATGTCACAATCAAATGTTGGAGAGTCAAGGAACTTTAATGTCCCCTAACAAAAAAAACATATTTGGGAAATTTGGGGTAAATTACATATGGTATCAGAGCTGAAGTTTACATTACTTGGACCTCAGGGAAAGGCCAAATTAATTTAATTCTTTTATTTCTGTTGAATAAAAACTAACAAATATGTTTACTGTTACAAACAAAAAAATTGTTGGTTTGTTGTTATAATGTAAACACAGAATGAAGAAGAAATTAGACCTAAAGAGAATCCTAATAAAGGACTTCCTAAAGAACCAGGGAATAACATTGAAGGAATTTCATCCACCCAGGTTTTAGAAACAATGAAGAACCTCATCGTAGAATTACAAGTGTTTAAAGAAGATAATTAAACGCTGAAAAATGCACAGGAAGATCAGTTAGAAATAAATGAAATGCTTCTATGCAGTATAGTAATCAAGAGGATCCCAAAGAACAATGACAAAGAGGAAGAAGTCAACAAAAGGTCCTCTAAAACATTTGGTCATGAAACAGAAAATGAGAACCGTTCTTCGGAAGACACACACATGACAGGAAACAAAACAACTACATGAAGAAAAATAAAACAAGTGGATCAAGTAGAAGATGAATTCAAGAAAATAAAACCGTCCACCTTTGACGGAGAATCAAGGACGGGTGAAGAGGCTGAAGCATGGCTACTAGATATAAATAAATACTTCCATATTTACAATTACTCTAGTAATATGAAAGTCAGAATGGCCATTTAAAACTTGAAGGGAAAAGCAGGTATCTGATGGAAATAGCTGAAATTGGATAAGCAATTGAAAGAGAAACAAATGGAATGGTCAAATTTTAAGAAATATTTCAAGAAGCAATATTTGTTAGAAAGTTATTAAAAAAGAAAAACTAAGGAATTCTACGAGCTAAGACTCGAAAAAATGACCATGGAGGATCTGATAAATAATTTTTTGGAACTATTGATATTTGTACCATACATCAACGAAGACAAAGTAAAGATACACTGATTTTTAAGTTTTCTACCACAGTCGTACAAAGACAAAATTGAATTTGACAATACCAAGTCTTTAAATGAAGTGTTTAGAAGGGCTTGGATTTTCTATGATCAGTACAAACAGAGGTCTGAAATTCCCAAGGCATAGAAGGACAAGAAACATGATAGAATGAATCAATGAAAGAAGGGATTCCAACTGGCCTCTTTCTAGAATATGGCTAAAAGTTTCCAAAAGAAGGAATATCATTCCAACACCCAGAGTTCTCAATGGGGAATTAGACCAGTTAACCTGGGTGTCAAGAAATTTGGGGACAACCCCAAAGAACCATTGAAGTGTTGGGAGTGTGGAGAACGTCACTTGAAGAGAAATTGTCCACGCTTAATTTCCACAGCAAGAAATTCAGTCCATAACCTACAAGAGCTTTGGCAGTAGGATATATGGGGAGAAGTAGGAACATAATTAATCCATTTATGGATGGAAGGAAATATTATCATGAATCCACTATTGTGGAGGTTGAAGGTAAAATTCATGATAACTGCATTTCCATATTAACTGACCTAGGAGCTAGTATGCGTTATGTTACTCCTGGTTTAGTTGAATTAAACAAGCTCAAGAAATTAAATCATGCTAAGTCATGGATAGTACAGTTAGCAACAGTCACCTAGATAAAGGTAACATATTTTATTCCTTAATGTGAACTCATCATAGAGGGTCAAAGTACAAAGTTAGATATGAATATTTTACCTTTGGGATCTTGCAATTTAATCATTGGAATGGAGTGGTTAGAGAAACATAAAGTAATTTTAAATTGTTATGAAAAGTCACTTATTTACAGAGATGAAAACAACACAGTCAGGACGATACAAGGTGTTGTTCCAGAGTCTGTACTTAAGGCTTAGAAGTACAGTGTCTAGGCATCCAAAAGTGAGTAAGGGGTAGAGAAGGAAGAAATTTCAACCTTCGGCAAGGGAAGCTAGGGCCGAATTCTAGGTTGTTGTCTAACTTCCAACTGTTCCTGAATGTTTATGTCTCTTTCAATCGCTGCCCATGAACGTTCCAGTTCCACCCGAGTAGCGGTTGTTTTAATAATATTATCAAAAAGATTCAAGGCAATATGTGTTTGATCTGATAGTCTGGGTTGGATATTAGGTTGTTTTGTCATAGGGACAGTCATGGAGGAACATAATGATAATAAAATATCAATACTTTTTTATATTTTGTCTCGATTTTGGTCGTATAAAGGAGAGTTTATAGTTCCAGTAGTGAAAATAGGGTGCAAACCAAAGGCCCTTTCTCATAACTGAGTTATATTTTAATAAATGTGTATGAGGTGTAAGAAAACATTAAGTTTTATATCATGTAAGGCTCCTATTAAGGGAGAATATCACTTATAAACAGAAGAAGAAAAAGGTAAAGAAACAACCTAATGAAGCATAAAATATGTATAGAAATCTAAAATGCTCACTCGTCTTATACCTGTTGATAGTCGGTACAGAGGAAAAACAGTAAACAATATAGAAAACTGAAATTTATTCACTATAGTAGAGGTTGTATTAAATTATAGCGAAACATTCATCAGATACATATATGAAATGAAATTAGATATGGAACACAAGGAAACAAACTCATAAAACAGTCATGACAGAATCGAGAATCTTCAGATTTTCTTTATATTACTCTCAAGGGAGAAAATCTCTATTACAATCGACCCAAAAAGGTCCAACCATTGTTCCTTCCTTCTATTGTATATTTATACAGATTTACATATGATGGGATCTCAATCGTTCCAGGATTTTCAGTTACAACAAGAAGGAGATCAATTGTTTCATTTCTTTATCTCTGTCTTTACTTGGTGCTAGAAGCCTACCCCTTTGCATGCTCAGTACAAGTGACACATTTTTCCACCAGCCGAGATATCAACCTAGAAGGTTCCACTTGAAAATTGGCCTAAAAAATATAACAATCTCTGACTAATTGTGGTAACATTTCTTCCATCTGTCGGTCTAGGGTGTCGATAGTGCACAATCACACACTTGGTTTAATAATCCATTTATCTATTTGAACTATGTCTGCCAGAGTTTCTTGTGAGATTTCGACCGAATCTCTTTCTTGTTTCTCATTTATATCAAGCGAGAATTTCTCTATATTCATTTGGTTCAGTGTCTCAACATTGCTCTCACTACCAATGCCTAATAGATCTCCATTTATAGAACCGAAGGCCTCTTCCCAGGATTTCCTTATCCTCTTAGCTTGCAATTTGCCTTCTGATATGTTGTGTTCCCATTCTTTCAACAAAATATTACCTCAAGTCTGTTCCTAAATGGAAAACTCGAAACTATTTTTCGATTCCCTATTTGTTGTAGCTATTACAGCCTCTTGAAATGCGACCCAAACTACTCCAGCTTCTCTCTCTCTGACAGATAATTTTTCCAATACTTGATCAATAAGCAAGAAGTTGTCTTGAATCATATTTACCTTGGCAAGTAAACTTCATTGGGCTACAAAAACTCTGCTCTGAATATCCATAGCCTGGGACTAGAATATCCTGATATTTATAACTTGTCTTTCGGCGAACTCTAATCTAACCTGTAGCTGCTCAATCAAGTCTTTTTGTTGGCCTACCTGTATTTGACTGGTCTGAGCTACCATCTCTGCTTGTTCGAGCTTAGCTTTGAGCAGCTCGATTTCCTTTTTGTCGGCCATTATTACTTGTTCTATTCTTGTGTTCACCTGGTCCTTTGCATCTTCCTCTGTTGTGGCTAGCTTAGCTTCTAAGGTTTTGATGAGG
This sequence comes from Picea sitchensis, assembly GCA_010110895.2. Taxonomy (NCBI): domain Eukaryota; kingdom Viridiplantae; phylum Streptophyta; class Pinopsida; order Pinales; family Pinaceae; genus Picea; species Picea sitchensis. The sequence goes on from SNQJ01S0002233.1 coordinate 122,986, forward strand.
CAATTTTTTCACTTTAGATGATTTTTCAAAACCTTGACTGAAAATTGGTTTGTCGTAGCAAATGCCCCTAATGTCCCATCTATTTTTGTTGCAAACTCTTCTTTCTTCTTATCTTTCCCATTGGTCAACACCTTAAATTTCTTGGTTGTTGAACCTGTTTCTTGATAGAATTCTCTTTTTACCACATCGTTTCTTCTTTTATCGAAAAAGAACTCATTTGGAGGGAGCTCTTCCATCCTTATAGGTCTCAATTCTTCATTGAAAATTCACCGTGCGTCTATGTTCCCTTGATTTGATTGTAAGGGAGTAATGGAGGTCATGGGATCTCCTATTTTCTTAGAGGATTGGCCTGGAGTGGCAACTGGAGCATGTTTTTTCAGCGGATCAGGAGTTTTCATTTCTGGTTTCGGGCCCCTAGTTTGCTCTTCCCTCTCCTGGTGTTCTTCTTGTCTGGGTGCTGAATCTTTTGAGCCTTCAGCTTATTTTTGTTGCACCTCTTTTGTTATTTTATTCTCACCCAAAAATACTAGGGGAAGACGACTCTGCCGATGTTCTTGGAATTTTAAAACATCGGCCCTTTCTTCAGGAGCTAGGGCTTGTATCCAAGCCAACACCTTGGCATAAGATCTCGTGCCTCGAAAAGTATCATCCGAGGGAGAATTTTCGTGCTAAAACCTTTTAAGCCCGCAATTGGCTAAGTGATTACTTACGATCCTATGTGGATCGTGCTTCTTGAATTCGACATGAACCAATTTCAGGTCTTCCAGGGCTGCTGCCTCAGCTTTAGCATGCCCGAAATATAACAAAGAATAGGAATTCAAATGAATAGGAAAAGGTGGCCATACCTTCTTAGAATATCCCTTAAGTTCCTTTCTTACGCCACCGATTACGATTTACCTATTAATCTCACGGAAAGCCAACCTATCAGGTATGAATAGTGGTAAGGCATTCGGAGGAACATAAGCGCCGAAAACCCTGAGATATGAAAATTCTGCTTCCATGTACCAATCGGCTATACTGCTCATATTTACTGCGATACTGTCTGAGATCCTGGGTGGTGGGTGGCCGAAGATAGTGACATGCATCGGTACCATTACCCAATTAAAGATTTCATACACAAAATATGAAGCTTTGTCTTCCCACATCTTTGAATGGTAGACATGGATGGGCTAAACTTTCGATGGAGTCCAACTCCAACTCATTAAGGGAAAAGGCGTCATAAAACACACGGTGTCCATGATATACGCAGACATAAAGAATGAAGTGATCTTTCCGCTCTCTTTGTGTGCTCGATACTTTGTAATTCAACTGGTCAAACTATCAGATAGTAGTTTAGCCGAGTCGAAGGAACAACCTTCAACGACCGAATGAATTAGAGGCACCCACTGAAGGAAAAAATGTGTGGTGTCCTCTCTCCCATATAATCTACAGGTCATCATAGCTATATATTTGAACTGTGGTTCCAGAGAAGATATTGAATATATACCATTATTGTCCGCCCTGAACTTCGTAGGGTGTGAAACCCAATCTTTGATTAAACCAGACATACTCTTCTTGTATTGCACACATTCCTTTTGTTTAAAATTCTCCAAGAATTCGACATTGTATGTAAGGTCTGACACGGTTGGCAATTTGTACATAGCCTGCAATTGTTTGGGTCTGAAAGTTTCAATGGTGGCTCTCTGCTCGTTGATGATGGTTCTGGCTAGTATATCTACATGGTCTAATGGCCACCAGACCATATCGTAGTAAGGGAGAAGACCTGGCCTAGCCTCTACTTTATTCATTTAATCCTGGATGACGATCTTATATTTGGTGATCAGGTCATCTTTTTCATTGTCACTGGAATCGTCTGAAACATCTACCAATTCAGACTGTAGAACCTCAGAAATATACGACCAGGTCCTGACAGAGTTGACACTTCGAGGTGAAGTATCAGAAACATTGTCTGAACCTTGTCCTGAAACATCAACAGTGGGTTTAGACACTTTTCGTGGGGCCATGGCAGGGGATTCTACTTTAGCTCTCCTGTGATAAGAATATGTATACATACAAAAATTAGTTCGCTCTAGAAAGGTTTGCTCTCCGTAGAATATAAATGAAATTTGTGACAACAAATAAAAGATCCGTGCCTTTGACCATTTAAAACTATGTCGTCCTTAGGAACAGAACGGTCAAATCGTTCTTAAATATAAATTTAGAAATAAAAAACCAAATCTTTACTTGTCGATTCGCCTCATTTCCAATTAATGTCCTAGATTTTGACAGTTCGTAATGCAAGTTGGCGGAAGGAAATTTTAAAATTGCCTCATATACTATGCATATAAATTTCCGTATTAAAACACTCTCAATGTTGGCTTATCTTAATTAATCAGGCCTTTTTAAATGTTAATTAATCTTTCGGCATTCACCTCATTGGGGGCTTTCACTTTAACCCTTTAAACCTTTAAAACCCGAGGTCGCGATAATTAGCTTTGATTAATAAAAAACGTAACCATGATCAAGCATTTAATTAATTACGTTGTTATTTATATCATGACTTCGCGACTCAACGCTTCGAAGGTATAGCTTCCAGGAGGCTCATATGCCAAGTTGTGAGATCACGAGATCGTGACGATATGATCTAATTAAATTGGAAGATAAAAACTGATTAAGTGTTTAATTAATTACGTTTTTGTTTATATCGTGACTTCGTGATTCGGGGCTTCGAAAGTATATCTTTTGAAGGAAAACATGATGAGTTGTGAATTCCCGACAGTGCTTAACTGCGGCTAAACTTTTTACCTTTAATCATTAACCCGGGTTACTAAAACAAGAATCATCGCGGTTTCGGCTGTCGAGGTTATGACGGTAAGCCTTTTTGAGCTAGAAAATGTCAAGACATGAAATACAGATGATGATTAACTGCGGTTTAGAGTATTTTTACTCTCGGTACTGATCCGGGTAAACTTTTTTTTTTTTTTTTTAACTATTTCGTCGTTTCGCCCCTCGGGACTTGTAAACTATGCGACATCCCGAGGTAAAAAGGAGAGACTCATTTAAACGATTAAAAGAAAATAAATCATGCCTTAAGAGTATGACAACCGTCGCTGCTTACGTGATGAGACTTCTGAGATTTTGGGGAAAATAAAGCAAAAAAACAAAACCATCTTTCAATTTCAAGCATTAAGATATAAAAATTAAAAAAGGCTGAAAAAAAAAGGTGGCTCCAACATAGGCTCCAGCAAGGGATCATGTTTTCCTGCAAGATGGGAAGAACAGTAGACCACGTGCATATATTGGGTAAATGGAGTCAATGGATTTTATCCAACGAAGATGTTCCTTAGGATACCGAAGGGGAAAGGGACTTCCCTTTTTTACTTTCGAAAAGCTTTTCAAAACTCAGATACTTTTTAAACTTAGTTATAGTCCCTTTCACGACTTTCTCCTTCTTGTTACTGAATTCAGGTCTGCATTAAGATAATTGAAACAATTCTAGGAGACCCAATAGATCTTATGGCTATCGACTTGCATCAAAAGAAACAAATTATATGTTTTTAATCAGGAAGCCCTGTCTGAACTTGGGATGTAGATCGGGTTTTGAAAAAATTGGTTACCAGAGCATAGTGATATTCATGTATAACAACCTTACAGATATCTTAGATATTTCTTCACTGCCAGCGAGCTTTTTCAGTACCTCGGTGAAGTTATCTGGCCCTTTTTACTAAATTTCCTTTCACCACTTCGAAATATATTTATGCATTTAAATGCTGAGACGAGGGCAATCATTTATGAATTTCCTTTCATTGTCTTTTGGACTAGATGGGGGCAATCATTTCTGAATTTCCTTTCACCACATGTCTTATAATTTGATTTTTTATAGCACGAAGTGGGGGAAATCAGTTTGTATGAGGACTGATATTTGTGTAATATTTTGCATTATAGGTCTGCCAACTTACTTTGATTACTCGGTACCAACCTTCCCTTAACTTTCACAACATTTTCGTTCGCAGGGAGAAAGGGAAAAAATTATTTTTTGGAGTTTTCAATTTGAGCAAGCCTCAATCCTCCAAAACTGTTGGAAAACCTAGAAAAGTCAGGATCACTTAGGTGTCACTTAGTTTAGTAAGGGACTGAGGAGTTGTGAAGACCAACTTACTTTTCACAATCTGCTTTGAAGCTTTCAAGGTTGAAAAGTAATCCCTTCTCTACGTATGGGAAACCGGAAAGTTGTTGGCTTTTCAAAAGGTAAACCCAAAAACATAAAAGGGTGATAGATAGAGATCTACGAACTGAAAAGAAGGGGTCAAAAATCAAAACTGACTCTTGAAAATCTTTTTCGGGGGTTCTTTACTTTGGGTGACTTATTCATTTTGTCTTATTCTTTCGTAAACTCTTAATCATTGAAATGTTCCTTTGTTTATTATTTCAGATGATATTGTCGTATTCTTATGGGGTTATCTTGGTTTCCTTTGAGAGCCCTTCAAAACAAGACTTTAAGACTTCTCACCTTTATCTTACCATTTCATTTTCTTTCCAAACTATCAAAAATCTTTTTTATCACCTGTTTAAGCCAAATTATTTTTCGATACCCAACTTTCTGTTTACTTCTCCTGCTCGTTTAGTTTGCAGCCAGAATCCTGTAAAAAGGCAAATATGAAGGTTATCAAGGCTTTTTGAAAGGTGTCGAAAATTTTAAGAAAAGAAAAGAAAATCAAAATAGCAATGCGTAATGAAATATATATACATATGTAAAAAATTCTATATATGAATATACACATCTTTATTTTTTATTTTTTTTTTATTTCTACCTTTTTTTTGGCGACTTCTTATGTCATATAATGCTTCAAGTAACACCTGTTGACAGGGGCGTTGAGAATTTCACCATCTAGATTTTCTAGTAGGAAAGAATTTTTTCTTTCAAGAGTCGAGACTCTGAATGGCCCATACCAGAGGTGATCAAATTTACCATGTTTCGTTGTTTCTTCCCTCCTTGCATCCCACCTTAATACTAAATCACATGGGAGGAAATCTCTGTCCTTTTCCCTACGGTCGAATAATTCCTTCATGTCATCTTGATACTTCTGCAACCTTTCATTTACTTCGACCCTGTGTTGTTGAACCTCGATTAGCTGGTTTATCCTCCTAGTGACATGATTAGGTTCTTCTTTCTGATCTTGCCACAATTTCATGACGAGGAGTGCTAAATTTATAGGTAACCCTGCATCTGTCCCATATACCATATGAAAAAGGGAAATGTCGATAGACTTTTTAGTGCCTATGTGATTCAACCACAAGAAATACTTTAAATGCACATGCCAAGACTTTTTGTTTTCATACAACACTTTCTTAATTATATTGATCAGGCTCTTATTAGATGACTCAGCCAGTCCATTTCCTTGGGGGTAGTATGCTGTAGAATGGCCAAGAACGATATTATACTTTTGGCAGAAGCTGATCATAGCCATAGATTTGAAAGCTTGGGCATTATCTGTGACTATCTTTCCGGGGCAGCCAAATCTTGACAAGATATTGTCTTCTAAGAAATCTATTACCACCGAGTCAGTTTCCCTTTTGGTTGGAATATCTTCCACCCATTTAGTAAAGTAGTCTGTGGAAATTAAGATCCACTTGTGTTGGGCGCTATAAAGTGGATTAATCTCTCCTATAAAATATAGTACCCATTTTTGAAAAGGGGCTTCAGTTTTGACTGGAACTAAAGGTAGCGCCGGGAGTTTCTGTTTTCCTGCAAATAGCTGACAAGGGTTACAAGCTTGGACCTTGGCGTTAACTTCTGAGAAACATTTTGGCCAGTAATACCCAACCCTCAGAATTTTGTAAGATATGGCCCTCCAAGAATGATGTCCTCCACACACTCCTTCATGAAATTCACTTATAACCCTTTCTGTTTCCGATTCGACTAAGCAGATTAACAAGAAACCGAGTGGGTCTTTTCAATATAGTTTATTTTCGACAATACAATACTTAACCACATGAAGCTTTAAAGTCTTGCATTTTTATGGCGATAGTTCACTCAGACATTTTAGAGTCAGCAGGTATGATACTATGTTTCTGTACCATTCTGATGATACAAACTTTTCCTCGATCTTGATTGCATTTGTTCGTTCATCAAGCTCGTTTATGTTCATGTCTTCCTCACATTCTTGGAGGCAGTTTATATCCAGAGCTCTGAGATTTGATTCAGCCAAACGTTTGGCCATGCCTTGTCCCTTTATCAGTTTAGTAGGTTTGATTTCCAGATCAAATTCTTGAATCTTGGCAATCCATTGTCCTCTTTTCCCATCACTGTCTCGTTAAACCAAAATATCTTTCACTGAACTTGTAGGTACGTATGCGATTATCTTGGAGTGTAATACATATGTTCTAAATGCCTTCAGTTCTTTTACCATGGTGTACACTTGTTTTTCTATTATATCATATTTAAGTTCTGCGTCTCTGAGGCTCTTGCTGAAAAAGGCGATCGACTTTTCGAAACCCTCTTCATTTTTTTGGAGGAGCACCGTAGCAATCCTGTGTTCGGAGGCAAACGAGAAAATAAGAAATTATTTTAGATAATCGGGGCTTGCCAATACAGGTGCCTCGGCTATGACTTTATTAATGTGTGTGAATGACGCTTTGGCCTCTGTTGTCCACTTTACTTCATTGTTCTTTTTCAGCATATCTGTGATCAATTTTACAATTTAAGCGAAATTTGGGATAAATCATCGTAAAAAAAATATTTTTCCTAAGAAAAATTGAATTTCCTTTACATTTCTAGGAATTTTTATAGTGTCTATCACTTCAACGCTCTTAGTATCAATCTTAATTCCATCTTTAGATACAATATGACCCAAAATTTTACCTTCTTTCATGGCGAAGTGTGATTTCTTGGGGTTTAAGGATAGACCAAACCTGCAGCATTTTTCGAATGTTTGTTTAAGATGTACCAAATGCTCTTCGTCGGATTTGGAGAAAACAGTTAAATCATCGAGATAGATGACTACGAACTTATCCCTCTCTTTGATGAAAGCGATTTCCATAGCGCGTTGGAACGTGGCTCTTGCATTCATCAAACCAAAAGGCATTTTATCATACATGAACGTACCCCAAGGGGTAGTAAAAGTTGTTTTCTCTTTATCTTGTTCATTCATGAAAATTTGACTATATCCAGAGAAACCATCAATCATAGACATTATGTTCTCCCCAACTACCTTTTCTAGCACATGATCCATTTTAGGCAGCGGATAGTTGTCTTTAAGACAGGACTTATTTAGATTTCTGAAATCTATGCATAGTCTAATTTCCCCACTCTTTTTTCTGACCGGGACCAGGTTTGCCACCTAGTCGGAATATCTAAGAGGTACTATAATTTTTGCCTCTAAAAGCTTCTTCACTTCTCTCTCGACCACAGGCAATAAAATGGGATTGATCTACCTAAGCTTTTGTATAAAGGGTTTGACCCCAGGCTTTAGAGGTATCTTGTGATCGATCACGGTAGTGTCGTAGGTTCTTAACTCGTCGTAAGACCAGGTGGAAACGTCTTTAAATTATCTGAGTAGGTCCTTATACTTTTCTTTTATTTCATGGGGGAGGATCTTATATATTTTAACCATCCTGGACTCTTCTTTGGTTCCTATGTCACAGTCCTCAACCTCTTCTGGTTGGGGTTGTAAGGTGGATTTTACAGGTATGTCGTTTTGATCAAACAGTCTTTCTAGAGGGATCTGTCCTTTCAGAATCTGGTTATTTTTTAGGACCAACATGCGATGATTTGTAATTTTTTCTTGGAAATCTTGAGGGTCCTCTCCTTCTTGCATGATCCATATATGGTCATTCTGATTTTCTTGATCTGCGTGAGTTTCAGAAAATTCACCTACTGCTTCAAGAAACTTCTTAATTTGTTCATCATCCTCAAAAACCTACCAGTGCTGGATATTATCCAGTATAGATGGTATGTGTCTTATCTCTATGTGATACTTCAATTTAAAGGTTGTAGGAGGAGTGAAAGTTGAAGCTCTGTAAATTTGATGCCTAGAGTAGCTACAGTCCCATGGACATGAAAGGATTCAGCAGGAAGGATGAATTGAATATTCTGCCTTTAGGCTCTTATGATTGTTTAATTAGATGGACTGGTTGGACTAGCACCATGCCCTCTTGGACTTTCATAACAAGGCATTTACTTTCCTAGATGAGGAGGGGAATTGGAAAACAGTCCAAGGAATTCCGAGAGTTGTAGTTGTGAGAGAAATTCTAGCATTACAGTTGAAGAAATGCTACAAGAAAGGTTATCAGTTGTTTGCAACCCATATGGAGGAAGCATCTAAGGATGAGGTCTCAAAGATTGGAGACCATGTGGTACTAAAATAGTTTGAAGATGTGTTTCAGGAGGTACCCGAACTACCTCCGAAGAGATATATCAATTTCTCTGTAAATTTGATTCCTAGAGTAGCTCCAGTGTCAAAAGCTCCTTATAGAATGAGCACACCAGAGCTGAAAGAACTTCAGTTGCAGCTTGAATAGCTTCTGAGGAAGGGGTACATTCTCCCAAGAAAGATGGAATGTTGAGGCTATGCATTGATTTTCGACAATTGAACAAAGTAACTGTCAAGAACAAGTACCCTCTTTTTTTATGTTCGTGATGAATGGTGTGTTCAGGGACTATCAAGAACAAAGTATCTCCGCTAAGATTAACGACAAGAGATAAAGATGATAGCTAGACCTATAGAAAACCAGACTTGTTAAGACTAAAAGACCAATTAGTGTTAGTGCCATAAAAATGATAGAACCCAACTTAACCCGCGACAATATAGAATCCAACTTCTCGAGGGTCCCCGCCTAAATCCACATTTGAAATGGTAATCCGCCATGAAACCTATTCCTCACCAAAATAGGCATTGAGTTCTATACTCATATGGTTGCTCTAGAGGCATTTACTTTTGCTCAAACCCAACTCCAAGTTTTACAATTATTTGGTTCATCCAAATGTATTTATTCACATGTATATATCATTTTAGAGTTATATGTTTGGAATATATTTTTAATAAAAAAAGGTTTTATTAGGAACAAGAATGATATGAAATTATAGATGAATTAGTTTAAAGAAGGAAAATGGTGGTAACAAAGAAATTCTATGGAAATGATTACGCATAAATTTTATAATATAAACTAGTTTAATGGATTTACATATATAGACGGGTATAAAATATTGTATGAGTTTAATCATATAAATTTTTAAAAGTATGGATGGGTATGAAATATTGTATGAGTTTAATCATATAATTTTTTTTAAATACGGGATGATAAGGAATCGTTCTTTATTTATTTTTATCTATATAAATTAGAATAAAATTTCTAATATTTATATTATTATTAATTAAAATGTGAACCTTGTTATTATATTTATAATTTTTTAATATAAAATTTAAAAAAAATATTACATAAACTAATAATGTTATTGGAAAACTTTTCCTTAGCACTTTATAGTTGATTAGTTAATATTAATATTATCTATAAATAATTAATAATAAGTGCTATTGAAAAAGGAAATTCATATAACATTTGATGGCAATCTCTTACTATTCACCTTAGAAATGTAATATAGGCTCGAGGGTTCATTATAATTAAGATCAGTAGATATATGATGTCTAATTAATGTAAAGTGGATTGTTCACTAATAAAGTCTCACTCACTATGTTAATAAAATAAAAGTCATTATGTTATTCATTAAATAAGGTTTATTAGTAGTGGTTTAGAGTTAGGTTAGGTGTGATTTTTTTCAAGCCTTATCACTAAGTTCATTACTTTGGTTTTTTATTTTTCAAATATCTCCATCATTAATGGTTGAAGGTAATTGTTACATTCTCATTGAAGGACATTGTTATATTGTGAAAAATTTGTTAACACAATCAAATCAATATGTATTCTACACCAAGCTCCATTAAATAACATGCTACCATTGGCATACCTACAATTTGATGCTCAACCATTTCAATCATATTAGTGGTGGCAAAAAAATAAATCACAATTCAACAAATTCTACATTGAACATGATTTTATTAATGAACTCATAACTTAATAAAACAAATAGAAACTAGCTACCTACTCATGCTACATGTACGAGTGTTACAAAATCCTTGAGATTTATATTAAAAAGGCTTCAAAATGACATTCAACTTGATTAAATTGCATAATATTGTAGACATATCCACAAAAAAATCAAACATATCCACAAAAAGTCAAGTTGACTTAACATAATGATGCCATGTTTATGTCATTTGGCATTCTCCATACCTTACTATTAACAAAAGTAAGACTTACATGCTTCCTACACCTTTTACAATAAATATTACTCTAAATACGTAAAAGAAAGATGTTATAAAGGTATTTTATTTTGGTGTAACAATAAATAGCCTTGGGGCATTTGTTCTCCAAATAGTCTAGCTATTTCATTCTTGATCAAGATAACCAAAAAGAAAAATAAGACTTGGTGGTCATCATAAAGGGTTCCATGGAGACCAATGCAAAAATAATTCTGGTTGAATGAGAAGCATACACAATCCCTTGCATACATGCACTAGTATCACACCCTCAAAATTTATGAGTGGAAAGGATAGGTCAAGAACTAGAGTTAGGGTTCCCATGTGACAATAAATGTGTCTAATTATCAACTCTCCACTCTAATGTATGTTATTGGGTTATTCCACATCCATGTTTCTCATGGTGGCCAATGACTTCACATTCTCATAACCATTTCTATGAATTTTGATGTGTTATTCATATAGTTACATTAATATGTTCACACTTATCCACTGAATGTGATGAACAATCCTTTATTTTGGTGGGCTCTAGATCCATCTCTCTTGATCCTCATATTAATATTTTATTGTCAATTTCAATATTCTCATTTAGTCATACCAAAGAATGTAGAATCTAGGTTAGACAATGTCTAAACTTCCACTTAGTTTAACTCTTCTAAGTTTTAGTTATGTTTCATGGATATTTGCCCAAAATATGACTAGAAATTGTTGAATTTGGAAATTGGAGTGTTTAGTTTTGTATGATCCATGTCATAGAGATTTTTTAGCAAGATGAATATATTCCTACATTCATAAATGTAATTTCAACAAATTCGATCAACGAACCGTCAGAATCGTATGCTCACTTGACACGAATAGTATGCTCACTTGACACAACTTCTTTTGTCTCATTTCAAGTCAATTCTTCATCCACAAAAACAATTTAAAAAGTTACATTGGGATGTTTAAAAACATAATCCAATTTATTTTATAAGGAAGGAATTTTTTTTTCGCTTAAGGAATCTCTATTTTAAAAAATATAGAATTTCATATTTTGTGTTTCAAAAATATAAAAAATGTATATCTAAATACAAAAAATTTTAAGAAAAATATACATTAGTTATTATATTTTGTATATATTAATTTAAAACTGCTCTTTTCTTAGATAAGAGTTAGTTTTTCTTGGAAGTAAGCGATTAGGTTAAAGACTCAACACCCCTAGAAGTATTTAGAAACATTTAATAGGAGTTAAAATCCATTCGTTTATGGACCATCAGTTTATTATCGCACATGCTTAATTGAATCAATGTTAATCACTTAGACTATATTAATACCCGTCTCGTATGGTTTTTTTTTAATAACAGTAATGAGTCAACTTACATTCATTGATGACACCCAAAAATAACCGTCTCACTCCTCATTGATAAGTGAATTATAATATATTTTCCTACACTAGTCAAGATAAGATCTCTTCAGTATTATTCCTTTTTTTTAACTTGGGGACCAAAATAAACAACCAACTAAATATGGTGAAATGATCCCCACACACATTTTAGTGTTTTATGTTCTAAAATTTTAAAAGAGATATATTTAAATACAAAAAAATATTAGAGAATTAGTTACTATATCTTGTATATACTCATTTAAAACTGCCTTTTCTTAGTTAACAGTTTGTTTTTCTTGGAACTTGGAAGTAAAGGATTAGATTAAAGGTCCAAGACAGTAGTGGTATCTAACAGAGTTTGTTTTTTTTGGAAGTAAGAGATTGGAAGTAAGGGATTAGGTTAAAATCCCAAGACCCTAGAGGTATCTAACACTCTAAAGGTATTTAGTAGAAGTGGAAATTTTCCTCTTATGGACCATCAAGGACTTATTTCAAGTGAACACTCTAAAGGTATCTAACAAGAGTGGAAATCTGCACCCTTATGGACTATTAAAAACTTATTTCAAGTGAGATGGTTTTCCTTGAAAAACAATAAATTGTAATGAGTGAACCTACATTCACTGATGAGAGCCAATAATAACTGTCCCCACTCTAACAACTAAATTATAATATATTTTCCTACTGCATAAGATTATTGTGCACACCAATGCATATAAAATATTGTACACACTAATCCACATAAAATCTCTTCATTATTATTTTTGTTTTAACATGGAGACCAAACGAAATAGCCGACGAAAGATGGTGAATATCATATGCGTACGTAGACCCTCGTTCACACGCAAAGCTGTTCTTCCGATATTTCTTGAATAAGTAGAAGATACAACGTTTCAGATTTCAGATATGGCAAACATGCAAAGCCATAACATAGTAGCATTGTTGCACGCCTTTGCTGTCAGTATATAAATTAAAATTTTTAATAAATATTAGTGGTGGAAAAGTTTGTTAACAAAACCAAATCAATATTTATTCTACATCAAGCTCCATCAAATAACATGCTACCGTTGGCATACTTACAATAACATGCTACCGTTGGTATACTTACAACAACTTGATGCTCAACCATTTCAATTATATTATTAATAACATGCTACCGTTGGTATACTTACAACAACTTGATGCTCAACCATTTCAATTATATTATTCACTATATTAGTGGTGGAAAAAAAATAAATCATAATTCAATAAATTTTACATTCAATTATATTAGTGGTGGAAAAAAAAAAATCAATTTTACATTAAAGATGATTTTGTCAAGAAACTCACAACCTAATAAAACAAATAAAAACTAGTTAGGAATACACTCTCGAGCATCAGAGGCTAGCTAGCTCCTCATGCGACATGTATGAATGTTAAGCAAATTCTTGAGATTTATATTAAGAGGGCTTCAAAATGACATTCAATTGGGTTAAATTACATAATATTGTAGACATATCCACAAAAAATCAAATTGACTTAATATAATGACGTCACTTTCCTTTCATTTGACATTTTATGTACCTTATTATTAACAAAAATAAGACTTCCATACTTCCTACACCTTCTACAATAAATATTACTCCTAAATAAATAAATAAACATAATATTGTAGACATATCCACAAAAAATATCAAGTTGACTAAACACAAAAATGTCACTTTCCTCTCATTTGTCATTTTCCATACCTTAGTATTTACCTTACTATTAACAAAAGTAAGACTTCCATGCTTCCTACACCTTCTACAATAAATATTACTCCAAAATAAGTAAAAGAAAGATGTTATAAAAGTATTTTGTTTTGGTGTAACCATAAATACCCTTGGGCATATGTGCTCCAAATAGTCTAATTTCTTCATTCTTGATAAGATAACCAAAAGGAAAAATAACACTCGGTGATCATCATAAAAGATTCTACCGAGGTCAATGCAAAAATAATTCTAGTTTAATGAGAAGTATACACAATCCTCTTACATACATTCCTTGAAAATTTATGAGTGGAAATAATAGTTCAAGAACTAAAGTTAGGATTTCCTTCATTATGTGAAAGTCAATGTATCTCCATTCCAATGTATGTTATTAGGTCATGCCACATCAATGTTTCTCATGGTATCAAAGGACTTCACACTCTCAACCATTTCCATGAATTTTGATGTGTTATTCCTATAGTAACATTATTATGTTCACATTCATCAATGTGATGAACAATCCTTGATTTTGGTGGGCTCTAGAACCATCTCTCTTGATCTTTATATTATCATTTTATTGTCAATTTTAATCTCCCCATTTAGTGAGGCACAAAAAAGTAGAATCTAAGTTAGACAATTAGTAAACTTCCGCATAGTTTAACTGTTTTACTTTTTTATCTATTTTCGGTGATATTTGCCACAGCTAGAAATTGTTGAATTTTCAGATTGGAGTGGTTATTATTGCAAGATAGGAGTGCCCTAGAGGTTTTTTGGTAAGATGAATCTATTTCTGCATTCAAAAATGCAATTTAAACAGCACAAAATTGTGATTTCTTGTAGATTTATATTGTGGGATTCATACAAAAAAGGCAAAAGCATAGAATAGTTAGACAACCCCTAAACTTCCATGTATTTTAACTATTCTGAGTTTTTCTCTTTTTCCAAACATATTTTCTTGAGTTATTTGCCTAAAATCAAGCAAAAAATTGTTGAATCTGCAGATTATAATGATTATTTTTATATAATCGAAATACCCACAAAATAAAATAAAAAACTTAAAACAATCAAACAACACCATAATCTTCAAATACGATGGCTTGACCTAATCTTCAAGTACGATGGCTTGACCTAACTTATACAATGATTAAAAACATTTTTTTTTAGCATATCAAATTTTAATGATAGTATGTATACCTAACATAACCCAAAGACATGGTTTGCTTGTATACTTTGCATCTATCCATGATTTGCCATGATTTGCTTGTATACTTTGCATCTATCCAATGCAATATTTAACAACCACATCCAAACTTCTAGTAAATATTCATGTTCAATCTGTACACGAAAAAACCGGGAAATGTTTACTTTGAGGTTTCCTTTCCGAGCTTCGGGATTATGCGAATTATTCTAATGTCCTAAAATTCAAGGATCATCCAACAGTCAGAATCGTATGCTCACTTGAGACAGACATATGCTCTTGAGACAGCTTCCTTTGTTTCACTTACGTCGAACTGAGACTGCACTTGCCTATCTAAACTTCTCATGTCACGCCAATTCTCTGTTAAATATATTGTACCCTCAACAGTATGACCGTACACTGCCAGTTGTACTCGATAGTTGTACTTTCTAATTCCGTCTTACTTGAGCATATATAAGCTCAGCTATTTCCTATTGTTGGTATCTCTTCAGTTATGTTTTGTACTTCTTCATACATTTGAATATACTATTCTTTTCTCTTTGCATTTCTCTTTGCTCCACAATTTATCATGGTATCAGAGCTTCGGCAGTAAGCCTCTTCACACAGTTGGGAG
>SNQJ01S0002233.1:142820-156445 GCA_010110895.2 Picea sitchensis
GTAAGAGATTAGGTTAAAATCCCAAAACCATAGAGATATCTAACAAGGGTGGAAATCTGTCCCTTATGGACCATCAAAGAGTTATTTCATGTGACATGAATTTCCTTGAATAACAATAAATTGTAATGAATCAACCTACATTCCAAGATAGCAGCCAATAATAATTGTCTTCACTACAACTAAATTATAATATATTTTCCTACTATATAAGATTCTTGTACACACTAATCCATATAATATCTTATACACACTAATCGATATAAGATCTCTTCATTATTATTTTTGTTTTAACATGGAAACCAAGCGAAACAGAAACGAAACAGCCGACGAAAGATGGTGAAATGATCCTCACACATTGATTCATTCATTGTAACATAAAATAATTCAATATCATATGCGTACGTAGAGCCTCGTTCACACGCAAAGCTGTTCTTCCGATATTTCTTGAATAAGTAGAAGATACAACGTCTCAGATTTCAGATATGGCAGACATGCAAAGCCATAACATAGTAGCATTGGCGAGACGAATATGGGTTTTTTTTTGTTGCGCGCATTTGCTGTCATTTTTGTGGGGCTCGGCCTCGCCTTTACTTTTCTGTTTATCTATTATCATATTCCATTTTGGCGGGCTATCTCCATCTCCCTAGATCGTCGTTGAGAGTTTATAATTTTGTATAATTTAAATAAAAATAGTTTTTATTAATTTTATAATTTTCAATTCTCAAAGTTTTAAAATTATGATAATTTAATAGTTAACTTATTATTGTTATTTAACTAAAATCATTGTTACATGATTTTATGTTTTGGATTATTAATTTTAGATTTCAGATGTCACTTGAAGATTACAAAAAGTTTTTTTGGTATCTATCCCTTGTGATCATTGTTGAAGTTATCTCAAGTTGACTCATATGCTATTTAATTGTATTTAGCCTTAGTCTCATATAGAAGATTAATTACTTGGATTGAATTTTAACCTTTTATCTATAATGAAAATTAATATTTATTTTGACCAAATTTTGAAAGAATACTTTGTAAAAATTTATTTTAATTTCTAAAAATATCAAATGGGGATGCAAAGAGAAATTGGAAACCTTGGACGACATTAGTAGATATGAGAGCTCAAATAGATATGAGAGAGTGCATAGCTCACTCCTTAGAATGAATTTCTAAAGAATACTATTATGTGAATGAGTGTCACTATGTTAATGTCTTACTTATTGAAAATTTATTGTTATTTTAAATTCAACATTTGGCTGATTGAATTGCTAGTTTCCATAATTATTTGATTGGGGTCACCAGCTAGGGTTTTTAACAGGGATAATTTTAAGGATGAAAATTTATATGAAAATGCAGAAACATGGGCTAATGTTACTAGTCCTTAATATGCAAAATTTTAAATGTTTGGCAATAGTTTTGCAAATATATTCAAATTTCTAAGGATTTCATATAGTTTCTCTAAAATTTTGGCAATTTTTCAGGTAAACTAATCTTATTCTATAAAATTCATGCCAATGGTTTTTAGAAAAAATGGAAATTAGTGAATCCTTTTTGAGGGAAAAAACATGGAAAATTAGCCCATTGGCAAAATTTAGCCCCTAAAATCATCCATGGTCTTTGAGAACATATGGGGAACGAGGCTACCTAGAATTTTCAATTTGATGTATGGCTAGTGTGTGCAGTTGAACGTCCATGCATGTCCGATTTTGGAAATCACCCATAACATTTCCTTAATTTTGATGTGCTAGAAAGAGACCTCACAAACAATGATTCATGGGCTAATGAGTTGTTGTTTTAAAGCATAAGGAACAATTCTTCAGTGGTATCTTTTGCAAATAAAATCACTACTACAACCACTTCTTTTGATTTGTTTATTAATTATCTATAAGATTACATTATACAAGATTGTTTACAATGATATTACTTATAACAACTTATTTACGAGTATTTAAAGATGGACATGTTAGAGATTTGTGTTGAAAAAAATGATTTTACAAGCCAATGCACCTATGAACTATGAATGGTGTATAGCAATGGTGATGTTAACTAAAGTCTTGGAATTATCTTTTATACAAACAAAGTTTGTACAAAAAAATTACAAACAAATTTATAATTGATTAATTGTTGGGTTGATTGAGGGTATTATTTTTTAGGGGTGAAATATAGTCAAAAGATAATTTTTCGTATAATATTTTAGGGTATGCAAATATTTTATATTATTTGAATATTTCATATTTTTCCTGTTACAACCTTATTTTCCACCCTAATGACTCATAGAGGACCCATTGATGCTTAATTACTGAGACACACTCTTCTGTAGTAGATTTCAATCATTTTTTAGGATATTCACACCCCGATTGCTTGATAGAGTGCCTTCAACTGAATCCTTGACATCTCGCGACCAATTGCTAAATGCACTACTGACAACCCATGACCACCTGTGTATCCTTCTAGATTTGGTGAGTTTCGAGGAGACCAACTCTAGGTGAGTTGTTTCTTCATGATATGAGCTTGGGAGATCTCAATACAAAATAGTTTCACTAATTTCTAGAGATCTAGAAGCATCCCATAGCCTCCTCCACCAATCTATATAAAGAAGGCATTCCATGGGAAAATTGAGAAGGAATCATTTACAGGTACATGTTGCAAAAAAATTAGAGGAGCACTTCTACAGAGATTAGTCTTCATATAAAGTTATCATTTCTTTTGTAAGGGCTAAGGAGGAGCTAGAGAAATGGCCGAAGGAGCACGTCTTTCAAGACTCAAGGTATTCTTTCATGATTGATGTATTATTCTCCATTCATTAATATAGATCAATATGTTTTCCCCCTTCCAATGTGTATGTATTTGAAAACCAATGCCTATGTATTTAAAAATTGATGCTTGCTTGTGACAGATCTAATCTTTCCTTGAGTAGATTAGGCTAGATTTAGTTTAGATTTCCATTCCTTAAATATTGAAGAGGTTTGAGAAAGGTGTCTATTTCCTCTTTCTGTACAAGTAGCAAGTTGTAGGAGCTGCAACTAGATATTTGGAGCTCCACATGCTAGGAACATGCCAGGACAACCTTTAGAAACAAGGTATGCCTTTTAATCCCACTTCAATAGCATAATTATGACAAATTTGATAGATCTAGGGACAACCTTTTTGTTGTCTATCACATTGTTTGTATTTTATCAAGGGCATATCCAAGGGAGGTTATGCTTATGCATAGGTGAGAATTATCCATAACATTTCCTTATCTCAAAACACAATTATTATGTTTGGGTATAAATAACCACACCATATAATGCATAAGTAATCATATTCACTTATTTTCAAGTGGACAATTAAGCAATTTGGAATCATATTCCCCTCTTTTCAAATGTACCACATAAATTTGGAAGCAAATTCACATATTTTGAAGTGAAAGGAATTTTTTTAGCTATCACTAAGTGTGAACTTGATTGATTTTCATAGTCTAAGTTTCAATGTTTTATAATGAAATATTTGAATTTAAATTATTTATTTAGTTGATTTAAGTTTGGTGATTCCCTAATATTACATGCCAAGAATCATACATGAGTTGTGTTTTTTTCTATTTTTCTAGTCAATATATATTAGATATACCAAATTTTTGCATCCCATTACCCACAAATTTACAAACATTGAGGCTTACCAATCACTATATACAATACTTGAATAAGTTTAACACTCCTAAAGATAAGAATGACAAGGCCAGAAATAAATATAGGATTTTTGTAATATAAAATTTTCCATTCTGAATTATGTTAAAAATATCATCTTTTGATGAGTGCTTCATCATTCATCATGCTCTATTTGTAATATATTTTTAATGTTTTTTCTTTTTTTTTTATAATTGAGAAAAAAACATACATTTTTATACCTTACTCAAAAAAAAAAGTTAGTTTTATAACTCAACCTTGCTTACATTAATTCCAATCATAATATAAATTATTTCATTTCCTGAACTGATATGTTTTCTATAATCCACTAAAATGTTTTCAATAATCCTATTTATTCTTTATCAACTATATCTTATGCACATTTTCAAACAGCATGAGATAAGCCAACTTTTTTTTTGGTAATCTTCGAGATATTTACATTAGGGTTTTTACAATATGTCTATGAATGATCTTAGGACATGCACATAGTGGAAAATATGGACAATAAAAAAAATTGTAGAGATGAACAAGAAAAACAAATTGTAGAGGATATTATTAAAATAACGATGGATTTGTTATTATGCTACAATGGTATTTCGAAGAAATATAAGAAATTTCTTAAACATGGAGTGTTTAATACTATTTATACTTATTATTAAGTAAGGAAAGGAAGAAAACAAATATAGTATTTTGAAAAAATATGAGAGATTTCTTAAACATTGAGTATTTAATACTAATTATACTTATTATTACATGGATTTATGTAACACTTTTTCTTGTAAGGAAAAGAAAAAAAAAATGTTTTATTAAAAATTAAATATATTTAAAAAAAATCAAATCAAATATCATAATATAAATTGTAGATATACATAAGTTATGTTAAAGGTTGAGTGTTATAATAATAACTAGATTGATTGTTACATTAATTTATTTCCTTTTCATTAAGTTGTATTTATTTGTCCAAGGAAACAAAGCTCACAAATCAAAATCCTATTGTATTTATTTAGCTGACCGGTTGAAGAAACCAAAACCAAAGTCGAGTGCAAGTTTTACATTTATTTATGTATGTGACATGTTTTGTTTTATATTATATTATTTTTTCTCATGCATTGAACCAATCAAGAGGAATATAAGTTTTGTGCAAAAATATTAGCTAAACAGAGTTGGTAAAAAAGTTGTATGAGATAAATAGAGTTGGTGAAATTTATTTTTTATGAGGAAAATGATATATTTAAAGAGAAAAAATCAAATATTATGACTTAGGTTGCAACACACATATTTGATTCAAATATAATGATCTAGGAAAAAGTTAAAAGTGGTGATGTGGCTGAGTTTAATATTAATTAGTAAGGAAGGAGTTTGATAGTTAATTTCTTATCAAATAACAAAAAATAGTTTTGAAAATATGATTTATAGTCAAATTTAGAAATTTATATATTTGATGGGATTTTATTATTAATTTATTATTAAATGAAATTTGAAATATAATTAAAAAAGGGTTGAATTTTAAAATTGATAAGTTACATCAATTTCTAAATTATTAAAAACAAAAAGGAAAAAATTAGAAAATACCTTGGGAAGTATATGGATATCTATTCAAAACATTGTGGATATAATCTCACACTATTTGATATCAAGTTTTTAGGCTATTTTGATTGTTTTAATTTTTTGAAATCATTTAAAAAAATATTTATCATAAATTGCAAATGAAATATTAAAATGCTATCAAAAAAAATAAATGATATATATTTAGGGAGATTTGAAATATTAAGAAATGAACTATATCTTATCTGTATCCTATATGGAAATGATAAAATGAAGTGTAAAAAAGTTGTTAATCATATATAAATTGATGTATAACATAATTAAAAAGTTCTTATGGGGAAATTACTAAGCAAATTTATAATTTTGTTAATTAATAGAAAACCAAAATAAATTAATTATAAATCCATTAATATATATATATATATATATATATATTAATTATCTATTATATTAATTATAAACATAATGTATGGAAAAATCATAGTAGATGTAATCCAAGGAGACCATGACAATCTTTAGGTAACCAAAGCTTTTAGGAGAAACTAGGCCAATAAGTTATTCATATATTTTGAATACTCACTAATACTTGTTTGAACATGTTCATACTTCTTCCTAATAGCAACTATCTTGTAAATGTGTAGATAACATAGATACAAAAAAAATAAAATTAAACCATAACTCTTATCAACGAGCATAAAAAAAACTAGGGGTGAATAGTAGCAAAATGCTTCCTTTGGGTAGTAGCATTTCTAGGATTCTGGATCATATTAATGACACTATGGGGTAGTGAAAGTATCGCCCAACTAGTTCTCCATCCATGAGAGAACCTTTATGATGAAAGCATTTTGAATCTCAAAAGATTCCATGTATCCTTTTAGCTACTCCAAAGCTACCAATGTATTTGTATGCCAATAGAGTACCAATGTGCGAAGTGTGAAAGAATATGGAATTCTGGGTTCTTGTACAACCCCGATATGGAATTAGGCCTCCCACTTTATCTTCCACCTCTTTTTCATCGAATTCGTAAACAAGATGAACTTCCTCCTCAACGTCTTGCATGGTAGACTTATCTGCTTCAGGGACAGTTTCAGAGTAAAACTTTGATGCTCCTTTGGCAACACGGGATTGATTGGCTGCAGGATTTCTGACTTTCCTTCCCTGTGGTGCCATGACATGAAGAATCGACATTGGGAGAGAATGAAACATATGAGGTAGAGAAACATAATGAGTGACAATGATATCCAAAACTGTAGTAGATAAAACCCAATACCTTCTTAAAAGAAGCCTCTAGGTCGGCCCAAATTTCTCCTCCTCAACCTTGTGAACACTCTTCATCAGGGTCAAATTGATAAAATATTGAGTTTTAGCATACTCTCCAAGCCTGTAATCATAACCCGAACCGAGGCTTCCTTCAACATTCACCTCGTAAGAGTTGATCCAAAGTGAAGGTACATAGAAAACTCGAGTTTCCTCATCAGAATGGAAGGATCTATCACTGCATCTATCTCCCCTTCCTGTATTATGATTTCCTTCTTGGTATTGCGACAACCTGGGTTCATCATTTGCTCGCTATGAAATGACAGAATCCATCTAGAAGTTATCTTCATTTGTAATGAATGAATTAAGAGGAGTAATACTGACATTACTACCAAACTCGTCGACACCTAAGGCATTAACCAGCTTGTCGTCACCTCAGGATTCTCTTTGAGTTAACTCCCAACATAATTCCACTTGCAATCACAATGAATATTAAGAGCTATCATAAGGGACGTGGGTGATATACAATGTTGTGTCCACCTATTCCCTCACGGTGGGCGTTGGGCTCCATGTGTTAGTAGTTTTTCTAGGAGGTCTCGAGAACACCCGATCGAGGGGTAAATCAATTACATTATATTTGTAGTTGGGGGTATAATAAAGATAAGTCTTTATTGTAGTGTTCCCTATTACTAAACCGAACAATCAAAAAAATTCTGATACCAATAAAATTAATGCAATGCAGCATGTTAAAACACATGCATCTAACACAATTACAAAAAAGTTAATGCAATCCCATTAAAAATTCACACAACGACATGTACATTGCTTGAAAATTAGAGTTAATACAGAACAAATGAATTCCATAATAAAATGCAACACATTGAGGATTCAACATGCATTAACAACATTATGAATGCAACCATTTATACAATACACAATAACATATAATTTTACTCAAGAACAGAGTATATACATAATAGATAAAATATAGAAATATAAAAAAATGTAATAGAGATAAATAATTATGTTTTAAATCAAATGTTTAATAGTATTCATGGAACCAACATTCCACCCAACCATATATTTGTTGCTTCAAATGTTAGCAATAAATTACCCCCAAGTGAGGTTTACAGATCCACAATAAGGGGTGTCTCTCTATCGTCCACTCATATCCCAACACAACCCACAACAAGATAATTTTTCCTACCTCTCTGCCAATCCTCCAAGTCTCTTCCCCTCAACCTTCACAACCCAAGGAATGGAATCCCACTTCACTACACATTTTCCCTCAGGCCTTGCCACTTCCCTCTAGGGATCCAAGATAAGTTGGATAGGAATATATTTTTCTAAGGACTCCAAGGATGTCGCGTGCAAGGAATATCCACAACAACAAACTCATTGTTGTAAGGTAATTTTTCTTCCAAAAAGTCACTCTATAAGCCTAACAACCTACTTCTTCATGCATTTACAGCTTGAAACAAATACCACACGTGCCCCTAATGGCTGCCTCCAAGATTCAATACTCTTTTCTCCCTTACTATTCCAAAAGATGGTTGTAAAAACTGCTCTCCTTTCCCATAAGAATTTTCTTTTCCTCCATGTAAGGTGAACCTCACACTCCCCAATGTTAATTGTACTCATCCCCATGCTCTCATAACTATGGTATGCGACTATTCACACCAACCCTCTTGAATGTGCTTAATGAGTAGGGATTTGACAAACTTGAGGGTTAAATAAAAGGTTTATACACAATAATAAATTTAGGAAGGTGGGTTGATATTAATAGACATGGGTAATTCCCTCTTGGACCCCCTCTTAGGACCAATTATTCCATCCATTTCCAATTGTAGCTAATGTTACATTTTATTTTATTATTTGTGATATATAATTTTTACATATTAAACATTCGGACATGTGGCCATACATCATGTTTACATTATACATCACTAAAATAGGTTTAAAAATGGGGATGTTAGACTCCCCTCCCCCTAAAATTTGCACCATCCTTGGTTTACAACAACATACCACCATATACAAAATTTACGTCACAACACTTGGTATTTTTTCAAGTTCACAATTCTTGCATCAATTCCAACCCATAATATCTCTTTCTCCTCAACCTTCTCAACCCAAGGAAGTGTACCTCCTTCTCTGCACTACAGTCCCTTAGATTGTACAATTTCCTTTCTAGGTCTCTAGCACAGATAAGATCATAAGTATTTGAGACGTGGTTGCAGGAAATCCAGCTACTAAAATGGAGTCTCGTACACTTATATACAAATATACATTTAAATTTCTTCAAAATTTGAAAAACCTTGTGGGTATTCCTCCCTCATGGTCTCACTATGCTCCCACGTAGCATCTCTAGGATCATAGTAGGTCCATTGAACCTTTATGGATTTTTTGTTGATCCCTTTGACTTTCTGGTCCATGATGTGTACTATTTCCACTCGAAAGTCCCCTTCGTGTTCCTCCTGGATCATAATCCTAATCAATTGCGTGGTTAGGTTCAGGGACATATTTCTTAAATAAAGACACACGAAACACATTATGAATTCTCATGGATGTAAGAAATGAAATCATGTATGCAATTGAGCCTATCTTCTCTAAAACTTCAAATGGCGTATAGTGTCTTCTTGACAACTTTGGGAAACTCCCCAATCTTACCAACTTCTCTTAACCTTTACTTTCAAAAAACATGTTCATTGAATTTAAATTCTCTATATGTCTTAATTTTATCTACATAAACATTTTTTGAGTCCTGTGTAACCTTTAAATTCTTCCTGATCCTTACCATTTTTCATGTACTGTCTAATAACTACTATGTCTTCTAGGCTGTCCCAACTTATTTGTGTGTTACATTTCCTAACATAAAAGGCTTCAAATGTGGTCATCTTTAATGATTCATGGTACCCATTATTATAGGAAAATCAACTATATGAAGGTATCCTTCCTACATGGAAGGTTTTTCCATTACATACATTCTCAAGATATCTTAAATTATTCGGTTAGTTCTCTCTATTTTCCCATTTCACTCTTGATGACACATTGTACTGAAATTAAAATTAGTCACAAATCCTTGAAACAACCCCTTATTAGAGTTATAAGTGAACTTTGGATCTTTATCTAACACTATTGCCTTAGGAACACCATGTGGCCTACAATTTCCTTCATATAAATCTTTGCAATATTGGTTGTGTTATGAGTTTTTTTCACTAGTATAAATGTGCATCCTTTGTAAGGTTTTCCACCACTACCATGATGGAATCATCTTTCTCTATTGTACTTGGAAAATTAGTGATGAAATCTATTGTTAATACCTCCCATTTCCATTCAAGAATGGGAAATAGATGTAATAATCATGTTGGATGACTATGTTTCATCTTCACTTTCAGACACTTTGTGCACATGGCTATGGAATCAGACACATATTTCTTCATTCATGGAAATGAATACAAATTTCTTATTGTTGTAATTGTCTTCCAGTACCTTGGATGTCCAGCATAGGGTACATTATTCATCTCTTTCAACACCATATTTCTCAACTCCTGAGCATTAGGAACGTAAAATTTGTCCCTAGACAAGACAATTCCATCTTCTTTCATATTGTAATCTTTATATTTCCATTTTACATTATTTTGTTGTAAGCTTCTTTAACTTGTGGCGTATAATTTGATTCTGTTTTTATAGCTTCTAGAATATTATATTTTAAATTTTCTTGCACATACTAATGGCTGCAACATGCATTTAATGCACCCTCCTATTGAGTGCATAAGCCACTTTACTCTCTTTCCCCTTGATTTTCTTGATGTCAAAGTCATATTCAATGATAAATTCTAGCCATTTAGTTTTTCTAGAATTCATCGTGGGAGGCTCAAACAAGTGTTTCAGACACTATAATATATCTTTAGCTCGAATTTTCTATCCACAAGATAACTTTTACATATTTTTAGGGCATGAACCGTGGCTTCCAACTTGAAATCATGGGTAACATAATTCATTTCATGTTCTTTAAGATTAATTGACTCATAACATATGAGATGCCCATTTTGTGTGAGGACTCCACCAGTCCCTTCCTTTCATGCATCTGTGCACACAAAAAAATATTCATCTAGATCTACAACCTTTAGAATAGGTGCATTGGTCAATAATTCCTTCAAATGTTTGAAACTGTTCTAAAATMTGGTAGTCCATTGAAAGTTTATTCCCTTCTTCKACAGTGAAGTGAATGGGTGTGTGACCATGGAGAATACTTCAATTAATATCCTATAGTATCCAACTAATCCCAAAAAGGATCTCACTTCTAAAAMATTCTTTGGCTCTATACAACTTTTCATTGCCTCAATATTCTCATGATCCACTATTATTCCCTCCTCTAAGATGATGTGGCTCAAATARTGGATTTTATTTTTATAGAATGTGCACTTGCTTAACTTGGCATAGAATTGATGCTCTCTCAACACTTGAAACACCATTCTCAAATGTATTTAATTCTCTTCCTTTGTGTTGGAGTAGATAAGAATATCATCCAAGAARACAAAGAMGAATTTATCTAGGTAATTCTTGAACACTCCATTCATTAGATACATAAAAGTAGTGGTTGCATTTTTCATCCCAAATGGCACCAAAAAAAACTCATAATGGTTGTATCTTCTCCTAAATGTTGTCTTCTTGTTTGATTCTTACTAGATGATAGCTCGACCTCAAGTCAATATTGGAAAATATATTCTCCTTTAAATTGATCGAAAAGATCATCAATCCACGAAAGAGGATACCGATTATTTACAGTAACCTTATTAAGATGTTTGAAGTCAATAGAAAACCTCAAATTTCCATCATTTTTCTTCACAAAAAGAACTAGGGCATCTCAAGGTGAGACACTTGGATGTATGTACCCCTTCTTAAAAAATTCTTGTAGTTTCACCTACAACTTTTTCAAATCCAGTTTACTCATTCTATAGGGAGTTTTGGATACTAGGGTAGCTCCAAGAATTAATTTGATAGAGAAGTAAATATCTCTCTTTGGTATAAATCCTAAAAACTCCCCAAATATATCTTCATATTCCTTCAAAATTGGATAATCTTCAAGGCTTGGCTCCTTATCCTTTGCTAGATCTTCCATACGAGTGACATATATTTGGCACCCTTTTGTAAAACTTCTTTTAGATGCAATGTTAAAATCTTTCTAATAGACATAGTAACTATTTTCGGGTCTATATAGCTATGAATAGCTCAAAAATCAATTAATATAGCTTTGGGGTAATTATCAATCCTACCTTCTACCTCAATCATGTGGGATTGGTAGTCTTCTTGTTTATTTTCCAAGGCTACATAAATCCTTTGCATGCTTCTTCCCATAGAATCCACTCAATCATCTTACTACTGATCTGGATTATTTTCGGCACAAAATGAGATCGGAGATATAATAAAGAAATGCATAGAGATATCACATATATTAAATAATATAACATAAATGTATTGGATATGCCACCATAAACACAGATNGGGTCGTAACTTTTGCATACGATCTTCGTTTTAGGCGTATGATAGCTCGTTGGAAAGGTATCGTCGAGGAGATTCATTTTGGGGGCTCAATCATGCCTTCGACTATCATTGAGAACCTCGATCTCGAAAAACCTTCATTTGGACCCTCAAAATGGCCCCGAAAGTTAAAAACTGCTAAAAATAGTAAATTGCCAAAATTTCCAGAAACCTGTTTTGAGCCAGTCAGAAAAGGTGGGTGACCACCGATATCCACCTGGATCAATCCTCCCTCCTTAGGAAGCAATGGTCTCCATTGCGTTGAGTTCCCGAGGGAGAGGGAAAACCGTTTTCTAAATCTGCATCTTGGTGAGTTGCTTGCCTTGCTAGAGACGTCGCGTTGTTCAGTTTGTGGAAGTCTGTCACGAACCTGTTGAGGCTAAGGTTGTTCGACAAGTTAGGCTACATGAGAGGACGATGTGCAGAAGGAATCTTTGCGCTTTGCTGCAACCTTGTCGACCTGCTTTTGTTTGATAGAAGGTGTTTGGGGCGAGGCTGTAGTGGCTGCAGTGTCCTTATGTTCCCCTTTTGAACAGATTGTGAAGAAGCTGAATTTTGCAGTATGAGATACTACCTTGCGGCACTTTTTAGGTGGAATAGTAGTCGGAACTACCTCTGGTATTCTGTAGAGATGACCCCCCAAAGTAACAATGACACTACGGGGTCAAGACTCATAAACAACATGGCATCTCCACATATATGGTTGGCCCAAGAGAACATCACAAACATCCAGTGGGGAAACATCACATAATACCTCATCCTTGAAGGGTTGGATTCCTTATGGAAATCGACACTGTTGGTTGACACGGAGATCTCGTCCTTGCTAAAGCCACCCAATGTTGTATGGCTGGGGGTGTGGTGTTGTCAACAATCCCAACTATTTGATGACTTCTGCTGAGATGAGGTTCTTCTGGCTTCTGCTATCAACAATAAAATGCAGCGGGGTCGCCTTCACCCACATCTGTGAATGAAAAAGGCACTCCCCCTCTTCAGGATCTATTGGTTCTTCTGGTTGAATTGTTGCGATCGTGACAATAGCAGTGGGGTCTGCGTCAATGATTTGTCCTTTACCATTATTTTCAGAATCATATTTTGAATAAGGGTTTGGCTCTTTATCTTTGATCTCGACCACCAATGATTGTTTTGAGCGACATTCATCAATATTGTTCCAAGGGATTTTGTGGAACTCACACCATTTTTTGGTGTCCTTATTTGTCTTCCCGTGACCCTTCCTTTCTTGTGTCTTGGACTGGTTTTTGGGAGACTGCTTATTAGGGCCGTCTTTGTCATACTTTGGTTGTTGCGGATTTGTAGACCCGAATTCTCGTTTGTTCGGGTGCTTAAATTTCTGCTCAATTTTAACAACATATCGATAAGCAGCACTGAGTGATGAGATGTCCAGAAAATCCATTTCAGTTTGGATGTATCTGTGTAGATCCCCACAATATTTTAGAACCAAATGTCGCTCGGAGTCTTTGATACCCAGCTTGGTGCGCAAGGTATGGAAGGTAGTGGTGAACTCCGAAATTGCTTGGCCCCTCTCTTGCCGCAGTGTGGTCCGTCTCATGTACTGGTCCTCATAGTTGCCAACAGGGTAATACTGTTCTTTTACCGCATCCA
>SNQJ01S0002233.1:191434-210340 GCA_010110895.2 Picea sitchensis
AAAGATCTTGTCCTTGGAAAAGCCACCATATGTTGTATGGTTGCGGGTGTGGTGTTGTGAGATGAGGCTCTTCTCGCTTTCTCTATCAACAATAAAATACATCGGGGTCCCCTTCACTGATATTTGTGAATGAAAAATGTTCTCCCCCTCTTCAGGATATATTGGTTCTTTTGGTTGAATTGTTGCAGCCGCGACAATAGCAGTGTGGTTTGCGTTGATGATCTGTCTTCTACCAGTATTTTCTAAATCAAATTCAGAATGAGGGTTCAACTCCTTGTATTTGATTTTTCCCACCAATGACTATTTTGAGTGACATCCATCATTTTTGTGCTATGGGATTTTGTGGAAATGGCACAATTTTCCAGTGTCCTTCTTCATCTTTCCGTTACCCTTCTTTTCCTATGCCTTGGACTAGTTTTCTGAAGGATGGTTGTTAGGGTCGTCTTTACCATACTTTGGTTGTTGAAAATTTGCATATCTAGAATACCACTTGTTCTTGGGATTAAATTTCTTCTTTATTTTAACAACATATCGATAAGCAACACCAAGTGATGAGATGTCAAAAAAATCCATTTCAATTTGGATGTATATGTGTACATCCCCATGGTATTTAAGAACCAGATGTTAGGTAGAGTATTTGATACCCAGGTTGGTGCCCAAGGTATGGAAGGTATTGGTGAACTTTGACACTACTTGGACCCTCTCTTGCCACTATTTGATCCATCTCATGTATCAGTCATCATAGTTACCAATAGGGTAATATTGTTCCTTGACCGCATCCACAAAAAAATCCCAAGTGGGATTGGCCCTATATATTCCAGACTCATCTGTGGAACTTTTCTCTAAGGAGAATACATAATATAGTTAACTCTTTAATTATAATTTTAAAAATTAAATAAAAAATTATATAGAAAAAACATAATTTTATCATTTTAGAGTTATAAATTTGGAAGATACTCTTAACAAAAACAAAGGTAAGTTGCATAGTAGTTAGTCCATGCCTTTGTTTAAGTAAAGTAGTTAAATTTTCTAGTTTGAACTATTTAGTTTTTTTTGTTTGAATTCTTTGGCATGAGGGAGGAGTTAGTGAATTCATTAAGTACCTAGCTTTTCTCACTAATTAGATGTCAATCATGTCTCCCAAATAAGAATACACTTCAATCATCTCTAACAAAGAAGATTTTTCTAGTACAAAATGTCATTAAACTTGTCATAATTATGAGTAATGGATGTAAAATGAAGGACTACATGTTCTCATTAGAAAAATAATGTAAATAGTTTTTTTCATTCTTCAACTAATTAAAATATGTTATGGGATAAGGTTGATGGGAAAGGGTATGATCGAAGAGTGGTGAAAATAGACAATAAAAGAATACTAGTCAAATTAGAAGAAAGTCTAATAGAGAAGAAAAATAACTTGGGAGATCCAACGAAGAAGATGGCTAAGGTTGGGGTAAGATCACATAGGCTAAGGTGTGAGAAAATAACATGAAAATATCCCAAAGAAGAATGGGGTAACAAGGCCTCTCACATGTGCATCATAGACTAAGTAGAAACAAAGAAATAATTTATATTTCATTCTAAAGCATATAGCTAGATCAAGAAGTGGTTAGTGCTAGAGGGAATCCATCAAGAAAACAATATATGATGATATGAAGTTGGAGGTTGTAGTAATAGGAATAATGATGTGGATTGGAACCTCACCAATATCTAGTAAACTTTGTAATAAGCATTTAATTCTTTTGTTGGAAAAGTTGAGAAAATGTCCAACATTCATTTGAAATTTGAGGTGAACCATTATAATGGTTGACCTTCAAGGAAGCCCATTTAAAATGAAGGATGTGGTGAATAAGGATATCAAATGGGCAATGCAAAGAAAAATTGGAAACCTTGGAGGGAAATAGTCGATATGAGAGCTCAAATAAAGGCCACGGGCCATTTGTAATACTTTTTGCAAGTGAGTAACAATGCATACTATTTATGAGGATGCATAGCTCACCCATTAAAATGAATTTCTAAGGAATACTACTATGTGAATGAGTGTTACTATGTTAAGGTTTCGCCTTGGAAAATCTATTGCCATTTCAAATTCTATCATTTGGCTGATTGAATTACTAGCTTCCATGATTGTTTGATTGGGGTCACTCGCTAGGGTACTTGAAAACGTCTATGCACCCCCATTTCGGATCAATGAGGATACCTCATACTTTCGATTTGATGTATGGGTAGTGTGTGCAACTTGAACGCCCATGCATGTCCGATTTTGGAAATCACCCACAACATTTGCATAATTTTGATGTGTTATAAAGAGGCCTCAGAAACAATGATTCATGGGATAATGAGTTTTTCATGGGCTAATGAGTTGTTTATTAATATATATAGAAATACATTATGCAAGCTTGGTTACGATGATATCACTTACAACCACTTATTTACAGGTATTTAAATATGGACAATTTAGAGATTTGCACTAAAAAACCTGATTTCACAAGTCGTTGCTCCTATGAATAGTGTATAGCAATGGTGATGTTAAATAAAGTGTTGGACTTATATTTTATGCAAAAAAAGTTAATACACAACAAATATAAACAAATTTATAGTTGATTAGTTGTTGGGTTGATTGAGGGTATTATTTTTTAGGGGTGAAATATAGCCAAAGGAGAATTTTTAGGATAATATTTTAGGGTATGCAAATATTTTTTATTATTTGAATATATGACATTGTGCCTTCTACAACCTTATTTTCCACCCTAGATTTCAATCATTTTTTAGGATATTCACAMCATGATTTCTTGACAGAGTGTTATCAACTATTATTTGAATCCTTGACATCTCACGACCAGTTTCTAAATGMACTACTTACAACACATGAACACATGTGTATCCTTCTAGATTTGGTTAGTTTCGATGAGATCAACTCTAGGTGAGTTGTTTCTCTCATGATATGAGCTTGGGAGATATCAATCTAGTATAGATTCACCAAGTTATAGAGATATAGAAGCATCCCCTATCCTCCTCCACCAATCTATATAAAGAAGAAATTCCATGGGAAAATTGAGGTAGGTACATGTAGAAAAATAAATAGAGTAGCACTGCTACAGAGATTAGTATTCATATAAAGTCATCCTTTCTTGTGTATGGGATAAGTAGGAGTTAGAGAAATGGCCAAAGGAGCACTTCTTTCAAAACTCAAGGTATGCTTTCATGATTGATGTACTATTCTCCAATCATTAATATAGATCATTATGTTTTTCCCCATCCAATGCCTATGTATTTGAAAATTGACACTTGCTTCTAACATATCTAATCTTTCCTTTAGTAGATTAGGCTAGATGTAGTTTAAATTTTCATTCCTTAAATATTGAAGAGGTTTAGGAAAGGTGTATATTGTCTCTTTGTGTGCAATTAACACGTTGCAAGAGCTGCAACTAGATATTTGGAACTCCATAAGCTAGGAACATGCGGGGAAAACTGTTAGAAACAAGGTATTCCTTTTTATCCCACTTCAATAGAATAATTAGGACAAATATGATAGATCTAGGGAAAATATTGAAAACCTTGTTGTGGTCTATCTTGATGTTTGTCTTGGATCAAGGGCATATCCAAGGGAGGTTTTTCTTATGTGTAGGTGAGAATTATCCATAACATTTTCATATCTCAAAACACTATTATTATTTTTGGTTATAGATAACCACACCATATAATGCATAAGGAATGATATTCAATTATTTTCAAGTGGACAATTAAGAAATTTGGAATCATATTTCCCTATTTTCAAATGTACCACAGAAATTTGGAATGACATTCAAGTATTTTGAAGTGAAAGGGAGATTTTTTTATCTATCACTAGGTGTGAACTTGATTTATTTTCATAGTCTAAGTTTCAATGTGTTATAATGAAATATTTGAATTTAAATTATTTATTTGATTGATTTAAATTTGGTGATTTCTTAATATTACATTCCAAGAATCACACATGAGCTATGTTTCTTTTTAGTTTTCTAGTCAATACATATTAGATAGACAAAAATTTTACATCCCATTACCCACAAATTTACAAACATTGAGGCTTACCAATCACTATCTACAATACTTAAATAAGTTTAGCACTCTTAAAGATAAGAATGACAATCCAAAAAATAAATATAGGATTTTTGTAATATAAATTTTTCATTTTCAATTATGTTAAAAATATCATCAAAATGAGTACTTGGTCATTCATCATATTATATTTGTAATATATATATATATATATATATATAGATAATATTTAAGAAGACAACATACATTTTTATACCTTACTCAAGAAAGGTGAGTTATGTAACTCCCCCTTGCTTACATTAATTCCAATAAGAACATAGATTTATTTCATTTCCTCAACTAGTATATTTTCGATAATTCAATAATACGTTTTCAATAATTCTATGTATTCTTACATTTTCAAACATTAAAAGCATGAGTTAAGCCAACATTTTTTTTGGTAATCTTGATATTTATATTATGTTCTTTACAATATATCCATGAATATCTTAGGACACGCACATAGCAGAAAAGATGGAAAAGAAAAAAAATTATAGAAATGAATATGAACAAAAATTGCAAAGGATATTATTAAAATAATGATGTATTTGCTATCATGCCACAATGGTATTTTAAAAAAATATAAGAGATTTCTTAAGGTTTAGTGTTTAATATTAATTATACCTATTGCTACTTCTATTTACATAACATGGTTTTTTTAAGTAAGGAAATGAAGAAATCATACATTTGTTTTTTTTGTTTTAGTTAAAAATCAAATATTTTTAAAGAGAGAAAATCAAATAACATGATGTAAAAATCAAATATATTTAAAGAGAAAAAATTAAATAACATGATAAGGTTGTAGATAGGCATAATTTATGTTAAAGGTTGAGTGTTTATAATAATAACCAGATTGGTTGTGACATTAATTTATTTCCCTCACAACATATTTTGTTGTATTAAGTTATATTTATTTTTCCAAAGAAACGAAGCAAACAAATCGAAATCCCAATACAAAATTTGTATTTATTTAGCTCACAAGTTTTGCATTCATTTAGAGGACATGTTTTGTTTTACACTATATTATTTTTTCCCGTGCATTGAACCAACCATGCTAAATATATGGTTTGTTCAAAAATATGAGCTAAATAGAGTTGGTAAAAAACAACTTTATTAGGAGAATGATGTATTTAAAAAGAGAAAATCAAATACCATGGCCTAAGTTGCAACACACATATTTGATTCAATTATTTTTATTTTTATTTTATTGGATTGGATGATTCTTGAGTGTGCCTTTTGTGTTATTATTTAACTTGATCTCCCGGATATGAAAAAACTAAAAGTGGTGACATGATTTAGTTTAATATTAATTAGTAGGGAATGGAGTTTGATATTTAATTTGTTATTAAGTTAAATATAAAATAGTTTTGAAAATATGATTTATAGTTAAATTGAGAAATTGATATATTTGATGAGATTTTATTATTAATTTATTATTAGATAAAGATTTTATTATTAATTCTATTATTAGATAAAATTTGAAATATAAATATTAATTAGTAGGGAATGGAGTTTGATATTTAATTTGTTATTAAGTTAAATATAAAATAGTTTTGAAAATATGATTTATAGTTAAATTGAGAAATTGATATATTTGATGAGATTTTATTATTAATTTATTATTAGATAAAATTTGAAATATAATTAAAAAAATGGTTAAATTTTAAAATTGATAAGTTTTATTAATTTTCAAATTATTAAAAACAAAACGGAAACAATTAAAAACAATTAACCAAATAAAAAAAAAAATCAATTTTACACTTAGATTTAACAAAAATATATCTATTTAAAAATGTTAGCATAAAAATAAATAATAAGGTCAAATTCTTTAATATGGATTACATTGAAATATAAAATGAAAGAAATGTAGGATATATAGGATATATATTTAGGGAGATTTGAAATATTAATAAATGAATTATATCTGTATCTTATATGGAAATGATAAAATGAAATGTGAAAATGTTATGAATCATATATATAAAAAATTATAACATAATTAAAAAAAAAAAAAAAAAAATTTTAAACAAATTTATAATTTTTTAACTAATAAAACCAAAATAAATTTATTATAAAGCTTATTAATATATATATATATATATATATATATATATATATATATATATATATAAAGTATTTATTGTATTAACTATAAACATAATGTATGGTATTAACTATAAACATAATGTATGGAAAATTCATAGCAAATCCAATCTAAGGAGACTATGGCAATCTTTGAGTAAACCAATAAGTTGTTCATATGTTTTGAATATTGAGTAATACTTGTTTGAACATGTTCATACTTCTTCCTAAAAGTAACTATCTTGTAAATGTTTATATAACATAGATAAAAAATAAACCAACTCGTGAATAATAGAAAAATACTTCCTTTGGGTAGTAACATTTGAGGATTATGGATCATATTAATGACACTATGGGGGAGTGAAAATATCTCTCATCTAGTTTTCCATCTATGAGAGAACCTCTACGATGTAAGCATTTTGAATCTCCGGAGCTTCCATGTGCCCTTTTAGTTGCCTGAAATCCTCACCTTTGGGTAACAACCCCAAAGATACCAATGCATTTTTATGCCAATAGAGTTCCAATGTGAAAAAGAAGATGGAGTTTTGGGTTCCGATACAACCCTTATCTGAAATTAGGCCTCCCACTTTGTCTTCCACCTTTTTGTCCTCCTTGAATTTGCTAACAAGATGAAACTCCTCCTTAAGGTATTGCATGGCAGACTTATCTAGTTCAGGGACAATTTCAGAGTAAAACTTTGTTTCACCTTTGGTAACACAAGATTGATTGGATGCAGGATTGCTGACTTTCTTGCCCTTTGGTGCCATGACATCGAGAACAAATAGTGTGATACAATGAAACATATGAGGTAGAGAAACAAAATGAGTGAAAATGACATCCAACACTGTAGTAGATAAAACTCAATACATTCTTAAAAGGAGCCTCCAGGTTGGCCAAAATTTCACCTCAACCTTGGACATACTCTTAATCAGGGTCAAATTGATAAAACATTAGTGTGTAACATCCTCTCAAGGCCTATAATCATAACTCAAACCTAGGCACCCTTCAACATTAACCTCACAAGAGTTGATTCAAAGTGAAGGTACATAGAAAAATAAGGATTCTTCATCAGAATGAAAGGATATATCATTGCATCTGTGTCCCCTTCTTGTATTACTATTGCCTTCTTCTTATAGTGACAACCTGGGTTCATCATTTACTCACTGTGAAATGACAAAATCCATCTAGAAGTGGTCTTCATTTGCAATGAAGGAATTAAGAGGAGTAATAATGACATTACTACCCATCTCATCATCACCTAAGCCATTACCCATCTTGTCATCACCTAAGGTTTCGTTATAACTTAACTCCCAACATAATTCCACTTGCAATCACAATGAATACCTAGAACTATCAGAAGGGATGTGGGTGATATACAATGTTATGTCTACTTATTCCCTTAGGCTGGGAATTGGGCTCCACATGTTCACAATCTCTCTAGGAGGTCTGGAGAACACCCCATTTGGGGGTAAATCAATTAAATTATATTTGTAGTAGGGGGTATACCAAAGATAACTCTTTATTGTACTGTTCCCCATTACTAACCCCAATAATCAATAAATTTCTGATACCAAGAAAATTAATGCAATGAAGAATGTTAAAACACTCATGCATCTAAAAAAATTCAAAGACATGAATGCAATCCCATTAAAAATTTGCACAATGACTTGTACATTGATTAAAACTCAGAGAAAATACACAACAAATGAATCCCACAATAAAATGCAACACATTGAGGATTCGACATGAATTAAAAACATAATAAATGAAATCATTTATAGAATACACAATAACACATAATTTATTGAAGAACAACATATACACATAACAAATAAAATCTAGAAAATTAAAAATGTAATAGAGATAAATACTGATCTTTTAAACCAAATGTTTAACCATATTCATGGGACAAACATTCCACCCAACCATAGATTTATTGCTCCAAATATTAGCAATAAATCACCCTTGAGAAGGGGTTATAGATCCACAATAAGGGGTGACTCTCTATTGTCCACACATAACCCAACACAACCCACAACAAGATAGTGTTTGCTACATCTCTCCCGATCCTCCAAATCTCTTCCCCTCAAACTACACAACCCAAGGAATGGAATCCCCCTTTGCTACACATTGTACTTCATGCCTTACCACTTCCCTCTAGAGATCCAACATAGGCTAGATAGAAATATCTCTTGCTAGGAACTCCAGGGATGTGAGTTGCAAGGAAAACCCACAACAACAAGATCACTTTTGTAAGGTAATGTTTCTCCCAAAAATTCACTCTATAGGCTTAACAACTTGCTTCTTCAGGCATTTATAGCTCAAAACAGCTACCACACATGCCCCCGATGGCTTCCTCCAAGATTCAATACTATTCTATCTCTTTCTATCCCAAAATATGGTTGTAAAAACTGCTCTCCTTTCCGATATGAATTTTATTTTCTTCCATGCAAGATGACTCTCACACTCCCCAATGTTTATTGTACTCATCCCCATTCTCTCATAACTATAGGATGTGACTATTCAAACCAACCCTCTTGCATATGTTTAATGATTAGGGATTTGACACACTTGAGGGGAAAATAGAGGATTTATACAAAATAATAAATTTAGGAAGGTGGGTTGATATTAATTAATGTGGGTAATCCCCTCTTGGGCCTAATTATTCCATCCTTTCCCAACTGTAGCCAATGTTAAATTTTGTTTTATTATTTGTGATATACAATTTTTACATATTAAATATTCGGGAATGTGGCCATACATCATATTTAAATTATACATGGCTAAAATAGGGTTTAAAAATGGGAATGTTAGAATGCCCTCCCCCTAAAAGTTGCAGTTTCCTTGGTACAAAAAAACATACCAACATATACAAAATTTACATCATAGAACTTGGTATTTTTTCAAGTTGACCATTCCTGCAACAATTCCAACCCATAATCTCTCTTTCCCCTCAACCTATTCAACCCAAGGAAGTGTACCCCCTTCTCTAAACCACAGTCCCTTAGGTTGTACAATTTTCTTTCTAGGGATATAGCATAGATAAGATCAAAAGTATCTTAGATGTGGCTATAGGAATTCTAGTTTCCAAAATGGAGTCTTGTACACTTATATACAAATATACATTGAACTTTCTTCAAAATTTTAAAAGCATTGTGGGTACTCCTCCCACATGGTCTCCTCATGCTCCCACATAGTGTCTCCAGGATAGTAGTAGTTCCATTGAACCTTTATGGATTTTTTCCTAAAGAATTCCACTTTGTGGTATAGGATGTGTACTAGTTCCACTCGAAAGTCCCCTTCGTGCTCCACCTGGATTGCAGTCCCAATCAATTACATGGTTAGGATCAGGTACATATTTCTTAAATAAAGACACATGAAACACATTATGAATTCTCATGGATGTAAGAAATGCAATCATGTATGCAATTGGGCCTATCTTATCTAAAACTTCAAATGGCCTATAATGTCTTCCTGAAAACTTTGGGCAACTCCTAGATCTTACCAAACTCCTCTTAGCATTTATTTTCGAAAATACATGCTCACTCATTTTAAATTCTATATATCTCCTAATTTTGTCTTCATAAACATTTTTCATGTCTTCTGAAACCTTTAAATTCTTCCTGGTCCTTACTATTTGCTCTTCCATTTCCTTTAGTAATTTGGATCCAATAAGTACTCGGTCTTCTAGGTGATTCCAACTTACTGGTGTGTTACATTTCCTATCATAGAAGGATTCAAATGAGGTCATATTTAATGATTCATGGTACCCATTATTATAGGAAAATTAACTATATGAAGGCATCCTTCTCACTTGGAAGGTTTGTTCTCTCTATTTTCAATTATCCGGTTAGTTCTCTCTATTTTCCCATTGGACTCTCGATGATAGGTTGTACTAAAATTAAAATTAGTCTCCAATCCTTTAAGCAACCCCTTCTTAGAGTTATAAGTGAACTTTTGATCTCTATCTAACACTATTTCCTTAGAAATACCATGTGGCCTACAATTTCCTTCATATAAATCTTTGCAATATTGGGTTCCTTGTGATTTTTTTTCACTAGTATGAAATTTGCAACCTTTGTAAGGTTTTCCACCACTAGTATGATGTAATCATGTTTCATTATTTTACTTGGAAAATTAGTGATGGAATCTAGTTTAAATACCTCCCAATTCCATTTAGGAATGGGAAATGGATGTAATAATCATGTTGGATGACTATGTTTCATCGTCACTTTCAGACACATCGTGCAACTGGCTATGTAATCAGATACATCTTTCTTCATTCCTCGAAATAAATACTAACTTATTATTGTTGTAATTTTCTTCGGTTACCTTCGATGTCTAGCATACGGTACATTATGCATCTCTTTTAGCAGTATATTTCTCAATTCCTGAGTGTTAGGAATGTAAACTATGTCCCTAAACAAGAAAATTGCATCTTTTATCATATTGTAATCTGTATATTTCCATTGTACATTATTTTGTTGTAATCTTTTTTTAACTTGAGGCACATAATTTCAGTGTGTTGTTATAGCTTCTAGAATATTATGTTTTAAATTTGTATTTCACATACTAATGGTTGAAACATGCATTTAATGCACCCTCCTGTTGAGTGCATAAACCACTTTATTCTCTTTTCCCTTTATTTGTTTGATGTCAAAGTCATATTCACTGAAAAATTATAGCCATCTAGTTTGTCTAGAATTCAATGTAGGATGCTCAAACACGTGCTTCAGACCACAATAATCTATCTTTAGCTCAAATTTTCTACCCATGAGATAATGTTTCCATATTCTTAGGGCATGGACTATGGTTTCCAACTTGAAGTCATGGGTAACATTATTTCTTTCATGTTCTTTAAGCTTACTTGACTCATAACATATGAAATGCCCATTTTGTACAAGGACTCCGCCAAGCCCTTCCTTGCATGCACCTGTACACACAACAAAATATTCATTTGGATCTGCAACCTCTAGAATAGGTGCATTGGTCAATATTTCCTTCAAATGGTTGAAACTCTTCTCAGATTTGGTAGTCCATTCAAACTT
Source organism: Picea sitchensis (assembly GCA_010110895.2). NCBI lineage: Eukaryota > Viridiplantae > Streptophyta > Pinopsida > Pinales > Pinaceae > Picea > Picea sitchensis. Next base: position 202,645 of record SNQJ01S0002233.1, read on the forward strand.
TGTTCTCTTCTTCTACAATGAAGTGATTGGATGTTTTACCTTAGAGAAAACTTTAATTAATATCATATAGTATTCAAATAATCTGATAAAGGATCTCACTTCTAAAACATTATTTCTCTCTATCCAACTTTTCATTGCTTCAATGTTCTTAGGATCCACTGTTATTCCATCCTCTAAGATGATGTGGCTCAAATAATGGAGTATATTTTTATAGAAAGTGAACTTGCTTAACTTGTCATACAATTGGTTCTCTCTCAACACATGAAACAACATTCTCAGATGTTTTTAATTCTCTTCCGCCATTATTAGTAGATAAGTATATCATCCAACAAGACAAAGATGAATTTCTCCTCGTAATTCCTAAGCACTCCATTCAATAGATACATAAAAGTAGTGGCTACATTTGTCAGCAATCAGACCACCACAAACTCATAATGGTTGTATCTTGTCCTAAATGTTGTATTTTTTGTGTCTTCCTTTCTAATTCTTACCAGATGAGAGCTTGACCTCAATTCAATATTTGGAAATATATTTTCTCCTTTAAATTGATGATCAAAATATAGATCAATCCATGAAGAGGATATCGTTTCTTTACAGTAACCTTAGTAATATGTTTGAAGTCAATAAAAACCTCGAAGTTCCATCATTTTTTTTCACAAAGGAACTAGGGCACCACAAGGTGAGACACTTGGACTATGTACCCTTTCTTCAACAATTCTTCTAGTTTCACGTGCAGCTCTTTCAAATCCAATGTACTCATTCTTTAGGAAGTTTTTGACACTAGGTAGCTTCAAGAATTAATTTTATGGAGAAGTCAATATCTCTCTTTGGTGGTTTCTAATTCTTACCAGATGAGAGCTTGACCTCAATTCAATATTTGGAAATATATTTTCTCCTTTAAATTGATCAAAAATATCGTCAATCCATGAAAGAGGATATCGTTTCTTTACAGTAACCTTAGTAATATGTTTGAAGTCAATAAAAAACCTCAAAGTTCCATCATTTTTCTTCACAAAAGGAACTAGGGCACCACAAGGTGAGACACTTGGACTTATGTACCCCTTCTTCAACAATTCTTCTAGTTTCACGTGCAGCTCTTTCAAATCCAATGTACTCATTCTTTAGGAAGTTTTTGACACTAGGTAGCTTCAAGAATTAATTTTATGGAGAAGTCAATATCTCTCTTTGGTGGAAATCATAAAAACTCCCCAAGTATATCTTCATATTCCTTGAGAACTGGATAATCTTCAAGGCTTGGCTCTTTATCCTTTGCTAGTTTTTCCATATGAGTGACATTTATTCGACACCCTTTTCTAAAACTTATTTTCAGTTGCAATGTTAAAATTTCTCTAACATATATAGTAACTATTTTTGGGTCTATATAGATATGAATAGATCCAAAATCAATTAATATATATTTATAGTAATAATAAATCCTACTTTCTACCTCATTCATATGGGATTGGTGTTCTTCTTGTCTATTTTCCAAGGATACATAAATCCTTTGCAGGATTCTACTCACATCATACACTCGATCATCTTACTAAATATTATGCATAGTCCTCATCCTATATCCTTTATGGGGAAAATCCTTGTACATTGGGCCTCCTTCACATCCCAACACATTATGGGATGTTTTCTTGGCCTTTTCTGCAAGGAGCCTTTCATTTTTTTATCACCTTGTGGTCGCTTCCTTTGATGATATGCTTGAGAGATATTTTTGAAAAATAGCAGTTTGAATCCTTTCTTACTTTTATCCATCATCCCCTTCTTTTTTTCATTCCAATATCTTTGAAAATATGCCCTTGCCTTAATCTACCCATACAAAATACTTATATTTTATTATGGCTTATTCTTGAGCTTAGAGGATTTTAGTAAGAAGACACCTACCAAAATTTCATGAAGTAACTCATCACTACTAACCAAACTAGTTATTCATTCATATGGATACATTTTGAACATAATCTCTTAAGTGGATACAAATCAATATTTACTAGATTCAATATTCAAGTTACATTGATCAATGGCCCTCTTTCCGTCTCCACTCCACTCTTAAAACTTCCACTCCACTCTTAAAACTTCTCGGGATTCCCCTCAACAATTCTGTGAAAACCCTTTACTTGTATGACCCGTGTTTAAAAGAGTCATAGGGATTTCTTGCTAAAGCCACTCTCGCTACATCCATGACCATTTATTTCCCAAAAAAACATCGTCCCAACAATATCGTTGGGAGAAGCAAGTATCAAAGAGGAAGCACACATAGTGAGCATACATTCCCAAATCACTTCTTCCGAAAATGATATCTCATTCGGCGTAAGATCCATATACCCTTTTCAGTATCTCTATCTTCATGCACATGTGTCAAGAGGATATTAGCCTTCAAATTCTTCTTAAACCAATCATTGTAACCTTATGAGGGTGGACCCTTCACCTTATATCTTGTATACTCTCTACATGCCTTTAATTAATGCTCCCTTTCCAACCCAAACCCCTTTTCATCATCAATATAGATAGTTTAAAATTCCTTCAAATATGATGACACACCCTCTTGAGAAATATTCTGACAAATACCACGTACACAAGTCAAGTATGAACACAAGGCATCTATTTTTTGCAGATATGTTAGATGGAGGTTAGTCCTTAAATATTTCAAAGAACCAATCACTGTATGATGTGTAAGGCGAGATTCTAACTCAATTATTCACACTAATCCAATCAATCCAAGTCTTTATTTCACATTATACACTCTTCATGGCATCATTCCATTAGAACACAACCTTTTGAAGATTATTGTTTTCGTCGTCGGAGAATGCAACAATATTATTCTCTAAGTTATCAATTAGACAATACCTACAATGACATTACCCAAGCTATATATTTGGGAAGTCAACTCGTTGATACTTGTTGGACATCTCCTTCATATAGTCTATTCCTCTATCCCGATCAATCCCTCCAACAACGATATCGTGACCCTATAATATTTATTTTCGATGTGGCATTACATACAACAACTCGTGCAAATTGGTAAAGTAAATTAATAGGTGGAATGGTAGTTAATATTGGCTATACAAATGAATTGATACATAATACCGTTCCAATTAATCGGTTACCTATGCCTTTCACACATTTCTCAAGGGTAAACAACTGTTATAAAGGTAATCATCGTCGGAAGAGTTCAATGCCTTCAAATGTTTCAAAAAAATTCTCCCTATCACTTCTCCCGATGACTAATTCATCAAAGAACTTCTCTATACTATCCTCAGCCCTATACCTTCGATGAATCACAAAAGGTAACCAACACAAATATTTCCTCGCAAACAACCAATAAATCTTCAAAGAATTGTGGTAAAGAATGGCGAGCAACTCAAAAAAATCGAAAAATTTAATGGCCAAAATTTTGAGGTTCGGAAGCTTAATATTGAAGATATCCTTGTATATCAAGAAAAATGGGCAACAATTTGTCTAGGTATGATGTCGACATGAATGTTGATAGAGGAATCAAGGAAACTCGAGAGAAGAGAAAGGAAAATAATTTGAATTTGTCTTGCATATTTGGTACTGTTGAATGTATCATGTGAAAATTCGACCAAGAAACAATGGGACAAGTTAGGGATCTTGTACCAGTCAAAATCCCTGGTAAATAAGTTGTTTCTTAGAAAGAAACTGTATCTTTTGGGGATGCGTGAGGGAAATTTAGTTACTGAGAGTTTAAATGTGTTTAATACCATTATAAGCTAGTTATCTTTTGTGGATTTTAAAATCACTGAGGAGGAGAAATGTATTATCCTATTATGTTCTTTTCCAGAAACATGGGATAGCTTACTAGTTTCTATAAGGAGTAATACAACCATGTCATCACTAGAAGAAGTGGTTTCATCTCTACTTTTAGAATAAATAAGAAGGAAAAAAATAGAAGGACCTACCAAATATGCTTTAGTGGTGAGAGGTCGGCCGATTGACATATATAAAGGAAAATTCTCTCCTTAGTCGATGGGAAGATGTTGTAAATTCGGTAAAGTTGTACATTACAAAATGGACTGCAATTCGAAGGAAATGGAAGTCAATACAGGATCTGACGAGAAAAATTCGATTGAGAAAAATATGACTCCAGATAAGGAAGGTGATGTGTACCCAACGTTGACCAGTACACAATCTGATCAATATGTTTCATTGATCAACTCAGGAGAATCCTATCATATGACACCACATAGAGAAGGTTTCTACAAATATGAACAATATTAAGGAGGAGAAGTGTTCTCGGGGGATGACTCAACAAGCAAAATTTTCAGATGAGGAAGAGTTCAAATGATACTGTAGGATGAGAGGAGTAGAACCCTTCCAAGTGTGCTACACATTTCAGGTTTGGCAAGAAACCTAATATCTATCAGCAAGATGAGTGATGCAGGGGTGCACACTCTATTTCATAAGGATTTGTGCAAGATGGTTAGAGGTGCAATGTTCTTAATGAAAGGAGTTCATATTGGAACCCTATACAAGTTGCTAGGGAGTGTCGAATCGACTGGATGCAACAACATTAGTGTTCCTGAAGTCGAATTGACTTCGACTCGATTCAAATCGACTTGGGTTGACTCAATTTAAATCGACTCGACAAGTCATCATAAAGTTGACCCGAGCATGCTATGGCACGAGAGGATGGAACACATTGGAGAGAAAGGACTTCGATCTATTCATAACAAAGGTATGGTTGAATAATTTCGTGAATTTAATTTAGAATTCAACTTTCGTGAACATTTAATATATGGAAAACAAAGTTGGGTGAGTCTCCCATCTAGAGGGACAAGTGGAAATGGGATTCTAGAATTAGTTCATAGTGATGTGTTTGGCCCTATTTCAATGCCTTCACTTGGTGGATCCCTGTATTATGTCTCCTTCATAGATGATTTTCCAAGAAGACATGGATATATTTCTTGAGGAGGAAATCAAAGGTTTTCAAGAAATTCAAAGAGTTCAAATATGTTGTAGAAAACTAGACATATAAGAATATTAAGGTGTTGATAACTGACAATGGTGGTGAATTCTGTATAAAATAATTTGATTAGTTCTTCAAGAAGTGTGGCATAGCATGCCAAAATACCACACAACAAAATGGAGTTGCTGAGAGAATGAAAAAAACATTAATGGACAAGGTAAGGAGCATGCTCAGTGGTGTTGGTTTCGCACAATCATTCTGGGTGGAGGAAGTCGACATTGTAACATATTTATTGAATATATGTCTCCTTCGTCGGTGCTAGTCGACATGACTCCACATGAGGTATGGTCGGGTAAGAATCCTTCATTTTCACATCTCAAAGTATTTGGTTGTGATGCATTTGTGCATGTTCTGAAGGAAAAGAGGAGGAATCTAGACAAGAATACAGTCAAGTGTATTTTCATTAGATACAAAGAAGGAATGAAAATATATAAGCTATGGGATCATGCATCAAGAAAAATAGTGTACAGTCAGTATGTGGTCTTCAGGGAAGTCATAAGTAATCTCAAACATGAAGAAATTGTTCAGAGTGAGAATAATCCAAAGAAGGTGCATTTTGAATTTAGGAATGAAGAATATGATTCAGATGAGTCGATAGAATAAAAATAAGAGGTGAAACAACCGACCCCAGTGATAAGGAGGTCAAAAAGAGTAATAAAACTAGTCGAAAGGTATAGTCCACCCAATTTTTGTTTGATATTTTTGTTAACTTCCATCGATGATGAGCCCAAGTCCGTCGGGGAGGAAGTTGACTCAATAAAGTGAGAACTCTTCAAGGACTCCATGGTTAAAGATATGGAATCATTTCACAAGGATGATACATGGGACTTACTCAAGTTACCCAGTGGAAACAATCAAGTTGGTAGAAATGGGTACTCAAGAAGAAGATGAATGCARCAGGCCAAGTCAAGAAATTCAAAGCTCGACTGGAAGCAAAAGGATATTCCCAAGTTGAAGGAGTCGACTTCGATGMTATTTTTTCCTATGTTGAAAAGCTAAMTTCCATTAGAGTACTAATGTCTCTGGTTGCAACATTTTATCTAGAAATAGAACATATGGATKTGAAGATATCATTCCTACATGGGGACCTAGAAGAGAAAATCTACATGAAACAACCTGAAGAATTGGTAGTAAAGGGAAATAAATATTTGGTGTGGAAACTAAAAAATATCCCTTTATGGTCTAAAKAAATCACTAAGGATGTGGTACCAAAATTTCAGCACATACATCCTTAGTTTTGGATTTGTGAAAAGTAAAGTTGATCACTGCATATATTCCAAAGAACAAGATGCAAAGTTCATATATGTAGCATGGTATGTCAACGACATGTTKTTAATTGGGAAGAACATGGATGTAATAAAAGAGGTGAAGAAACAAAAATCCTCTAAGTTTTACATGAAGGATCKCGRTGCAACAAACTTCATTATGGGAATGGATATTAAGAGATATCGAGCAACTAGAAATCTTTGGTTGAACCAGACAAAGTATATTGAAATAGTTTTGAAAAAATTCAACATGTAGGATTGCAAACTTGTTAAGATGCAAATTCTTGTGGGAGAAAGGCTAATTGTTGAACAATTTCCAAGGATATGGGAGGAAATAGAGGATATGGCACGTCTTCCCTATGCAAGTGTTTTTGGTAGTCTAATGTATGTGATGGTTTTCACTTGACCAGAAATTGCCTATACAGTGGGAGTCCTGAGTAGATACATGTCAACACACGGGAAGGACTATTGGACAATTGTCAAGTGAGTATTTAGGTATTTGTGTGGCATAAAATATTATGATATATTCTACCAAGGAAAACCCGGTGGTGTGATCCAGATTATTTTTGGCACAAAATGAGAGTGGAGATATAACACAAAAAATATACAGAGATATTGCAAGAGCGACAATATTATAACATAAATATATTAGAGACGCAACCATAAACGCAAATATATAGTAATACACAATTTCTATTAATGACTGAAATATACAAAACTATAGAAATGCAGAGGGAATGGTGACATCTTATCTCTGAGAAGAGATGTGACAACTACTCACATTCACAATAAGATGGTTACAATGAGTCTCTAAAGGAATTTTTAGCATAAAGAAAATACAAAACCCTAACCCATGAAGATGAAAATCCAATAGTTTTGTGGACCCTGTTTTGGGTAGTTTGGTGTATCAACTTTCCAAAGGCGTAACTTTGGCATACGATCTTCGTTTAGGGTGCACAATAGCTTGTTGGAAAGGTATCATAGAGGATATTGTCAGAAAATTGTCTTAGGTTGATGAATAGTTGGTATATATTGTTGGATTTCATTGATGTCAACCATTGTAGACTGATATTGTAGATTTATGTCAACCCTTAGTGATTGATGTCAACCCTTGGAGAAAGTCTAGTAGAGAATTTCGGTAGCACAAAGGTTTGGGTAATGGACCCAAGGTTGTTTCATGTATAATGGTATGAGTTTTAATATATTTTAAGGTAATACTATTATATATGGATAGTAAATGTAATTACATTCCCGATGGTATGTGGAACAACACAAAACTCCTCAGGGTTAGAGGGTTATGGCCATGTGAAGTTGGAGAATCCACGTTTGGGGAATGGACCCAAGTTTTTTTGATGGATAATGGTACGAGTTTTGATATATTTGAAGGTAAGACTATTCTATATGGATATTACATGTCATTCCATTTTTTATGGTATGTGGA
>SNQJ01S0002233.1:210350-220570 GCA_010110895.2 Picea sitchensis
GTGAAAGTATTTCCTCGGGAAGCTTTTTGTTGCGTTCTGATAAGGAACTAGATGGTATCCCTTCTTTCGTTGATTCATCCATTCATATTTCTTATCCTTCCAGGCTTTATGAAACTATACCCGTTGTTTGTATTGATCGTAGAACATTCATGCTTTCCTGAACACTTCACTTAATTATTTGGGGTTGTCAAATTCAATTCTGCCCCGGTAGGAATGCAGTAAACAACTTAAGAATCACCCGATTTTTACCTTATCTTCTCGGATGTAAGGTACAAACCTTAATAGTCCCAATAATTTATTTATAAAGTCTTCCATTGTCATCTGTCCAAGCCTTAGTTTGTAAAATTCTTTTGTTTTCCTTTCGTAGTAGCTTTCAGAAAGGTATTGTTTCCTGAAATACTTCTTAAAGTCGGACCATTCCAATTGTTTCTCCTTTAGGCCCTTGTCCAATTTCAGGTCTTGCCACCAAATTCTGGCCTTCCCTTTCAGATTATAGATGGCCATTCTGACCTTCATATTACTGGAGTAGTTGTAGATTTGGAAGTATTTCTTGTTGTCCAACAACCATGCCTCAACTTCCTCTCCTGTCTTGGATTCTCTATTGAAGGTAGCTGGTTTGATATTTTTGAATTCTCCTTCAAGGTGGTCTACTTGTTTCCTTTTTCTGCCTATTTTAGAGTTGTCTTCAGTTGAAGTTGATCCTTCAGACGAGCTGTCTCCTTTTTCTATTTCCGGTCCTGAGTTCTTGGAAGCTCTCTTGATGACTTCTTCGTCGTTATTATCGTCCTTCGAGACTTTCTTGGTCACTATACTGCGTAGTAGGACTTCGTTTATCTCTTATTGTTCCTGCTGTGCTTTCTTCAGTTTCTCGTTGTCAGCTTTGAAAACCTGTAGTTCAACAATACGATTCCTCATTGTTTCCAATACTTCTGTGGGTCATCTTTCGTCATTGTGTTGTCTTGGATCTCCAGGAGGTCTTTGCTCCGAATTTCCCTCCATCTTGATTTCTGCATCGTCCTGAGCTACCATAATTATCACAAAACAAAAAGGGATTTTTCTTTGTAACAACAAGGTTTATTAGTTTTTCATAAATCGCAACATATGCTTAAGTGACTAATGTGGCCCTATTCAGGTCTAGTGTTGTAACTTTCACTCTGATACCATGTGTAATATACCTCAATTTCATCAAAAAAGAAAAAAATCTTTTAAGGTACATTAAAATTCTAAGACTGTAACACATACTCATATTTAGCGAAATATCCATTTAATTTTTATTGTGAAACTCTGATACCTAATTATTCACCTTCCCGTTCCACATATAACAGACTCAACATCCATATTTTTCCTTTCAACTTTTGTTTAAGTCCTACTAGCTTTTACAAGGGGATTAAAAGGTTATACTTTGGAAGAAAGGAAATACATGACCCCAGGACATAGGGCCCTAGATTATTTGTAAAACATGGATGCGCAACTTTAGACTCCAAAACCCATGAATAATACTTTGTACACATAGTAAGGGTGTTGGATTCTAAATGTTTTGTCATTGCACTTAACTATTTGGATTTCTCTAGGTAAATATGACTTCAATGACTCCGATGGTAACTACTTGAAGACATAGAGTCTTTTATTCACATGTAGCCTAAGTTCTAGTTAATAGCAGAACTCTAAGAAAACAGTTGGTTAATATTTCCAGGTGTAGACACAATGTAACTACCGGTACTAACGTGACTAGAAGTAATCAAAGGATTGATATTTTTGAACGTAGGGTTTCGAGGAGTCTCACCCTTGTCTTCATGAAACAAATTAAATGGAAGGAGGTTAACAGTCGGGATTTAATATATGACTCGCCATTAATGGAGGTGCATGAAGGATGAGAGTCAAACCTATACCCTCATCCAATCCAAACACACCAAGTCACTCATATCACATGGTGCATTCTCAGCTGTACTCTTTGCATTCAATAAGCATGGGGTTTGGGGTTTTAGGGTAACCGTAGTTCTCTGAGGTCATTCTGAATAAACTTTCTCTGAAAGAAAACACCTTACACCTTCCTAGTGCTTCTGGACCGCTCTCAGCGTGAGGAGAATGATGGAAAGGAGTGCCTCTCAGGATTAATCCTCCTATCGATAAGAATGTAATTCTAAAAATGAAATACTTAATCAAATGCTCTGGAAGGTCGCTCCATCTTATTGTTATTTATAACTCATGTTCATGAATTCGCGTAGGTAACGTTTTTCGTTTTAGTTCTGTCATCACTGGTTTAAGTATTGGATTTCTCTCTAGCATACACTGTGCTTCTCTATAACTATGGCTCAAGAGTTTATTACGTTAGGGTTTTGTATGTGCCCATTGCTATGATTAATCCCCAATACGTGAGTCACTCGGGCACGCTTTGAATGTCGTCACTAACCTGGTTGGGCGTCTGGTAAGAAGGGTATTCTCGGGTTCTCAGTTATCCGATTATTTGACGAAAACATTTGACTGTACACTTATTGTTTGGGGACCATTCATAAAAAGAGTTGGTAGTTGGTCTAAATCTTAAGACAAAGATTGTAATCTATGAAACATACTAAGGGTGATTGGGGTTTATGTCGTTCTTTCTCCTCCTCTTACAAATCTGAATACATTTCAAAAGGGGTAAGCGTGACTTGGGTTTTTGACACTGTATTGTGTCTGTATCTAAGCTAAATTACAAAGTTGAAACAAATTTTAGTGATAATGGTTATTGGCCCACAACAACACATCCTTACATTTACTTTGAGTTAAAGGATGGTTTATACCTGTCGTATGACCTATAGATATATGTTCAACATTCGAATAAACAACCTTTAAAATTTTCTTCTAGTTATTTATTAGTCTATAAAGCTAATGGTGGGCCTCTCTGATTTTCTTTGTGAGGGTACCCACCGGGGAGATTTTGAGCCCCTCCTCCCTTCTCGGCCTAGGAGGCATGCAGTTCATTGTAGTGGTGAAGGATGTCGAACCCCTCCAACTACAAATGAGTATTACTTCGGCTATTTTTCTTAATATTAACTTAAATATTCCATATCTGTTGATCAAGACTAAAAAAATGTATTTTGCAATGTACAGGGTTTCGATCGTGTGAAGATATGAAGTGAAATTTTGATCACCCACGCCAAAGGTATTCAGGTTCCATTCTACCCTTCCAAGAAGCTTAGGCATTCAGGGTAGACTGTGGTGGAGATTGTTCATTTTTATGACTCTGTAAAAATGTTTCCAAGATCCAATACGACAATTGACTGTAAAACTAAAGGGTCTGACTGAATGGCTTAGTCAAGTTTTCTTTTACTTACCCTTGTCTCGACTTTTGGAAAGGAAAATATATAGGATCTAAATTTTCTTGTTATATTGGAATTCATGATAGTTTATATTCTCTTATTCCTGTAACTTTATCCTTAAATTTAACAACGTGTGCCTTCGACAAACTAAGAGTACTTGGTGTGAAATGATTTTTCTTTTACCGAGGTAATATTCAATCTGAGTTTGCAATTAGTTTGGTAGGCTACTTGATATATTCCGAGATTTATTCAATCTGTTCCTAAATTTCCTTACTTTTGTATATACGAATTGTCTGAATTTATATTACTTATGTTCACACAGGGTTTGATTGGATCTATACAATAAGTAATTATACAAGCTTGAATCTGCTTATATATAACAAAAGGGAATGAGAATTCCCAACTCTGTACACTACATCTGGATTATTTCTTTATACAAATTGTCATCGTATATAAATATATTGGTCCTACTTTGGTTGTTCGGTGTGGTAAGGTATATATGTTAGGTTTTTCATCTAAAATTATTGAAATATGTACAGCTCTTTATAATTTTACAAATTCCTTCTGAACAATCTACGATAACGCTTGATAATAAGGAAAAGGAATATGTATATCAAAAATCTTCCCTATTGTTCCCACCATTTCGTAAATGTTCCTGTTATCATAATTGCATGTTTGTTGGAAATGATTACTTACAAAATGTAGGACAGGTCTGTACATGTGTAAGTATAACTTATAATTTCTGCTATCGACATTGAGTCTGAATTCTTCTTCTATCGTGTTCATGTTGAGTGCCAACCAAACAAATAGACATACTTATATATATATATATATATATATATATACACAGTAATAACCTATCCTATAGAATAAATTCTAGAATTGGCCACATGCATTCTTCATGTATCACAAGTAAGGAAAAGGAACTTCATTATTCATTATGTGCTTTAAGTTGACAAAATTATTCAGTACTAAGTCTGACAACATTCTGTAATTTTTATGCTTCACAAGAGAGAACAAAATTCATCCATGATATTATTCCAATCTAAATGACATATACATTCCAATAACCAATTTAGTCATTCTAAACAGAGAAGGAGATAGAATGCATATCTGGATCACTTCGCGGGGAGACAAAGGGAACAACCACATTCCTCCCAGCCGTAGGATAGGGCAGTCAAATTCACTTGCCCAATCCACCCCCTAGCCTAGCCATGAATCCTTGAGGGCTATGTCGAAAAACTTCTCCTCAGCAATGTCTTTCGGTTTTTTGCAGACTCCTCTTCCCTCACACTCAATCAGTAGTGTTCATAACAACAAGAAAAAAAAATAACAGAAGTCTCTTTCTCACATACTTTATAGCATCCCGCCTCCTCACATATGTTATTTAACACAATGATCCTTTTGCGTAGGTCTATCTTTATGCCTTGGGAATTTTTGCAGATTTCTAAATCCCTAATTTCCAGGGGCTTCCAATGGCCAAATATCTGATTTTCCACTTATAATAATCATCCCAGAGGTAGTTCCAACATGTTCCCCACTCATGGAGTCATGGTCAGTTGATTTTAACATGGTTTTTCCATTTCCCCTCCTGCAATTAATATAATTTTTTTTGTTTTCATACAAGTGTCAAGTCAAATAGTTAGTTGGGTAAAATTAGGTCTCTGTCCAATAATCATAATAATTTAATTACAATTATCAAATTAGGAATTTGAAATTTCCATAAATGGAAAAAATCTTCCAAATTCGAATTTACTAAAAATAGAATAATTTCCAACAAATTTTAAATTTCAAAAATGCTTTATTTTTGGGAATGTCACATCATAAGATTAGAATGAGGGAAGGTGATGAATGGAGGACAACATTCAATACAAATGAAGGATTGTATGAATGGATTGTCATTCCATTTGGCTTGACGAATGCGCCAAGTAATTTCATCAGATTGATGAACGAAGTCTTGAAAGATTTCATTGGGAAATTCGTAATTGTATATCTTGATGATGTAACGATATTCAGTAAGAGTGAGGAGGAGAATTTGAGACATTTAACTCTAGTAATGAGGAGATTGCAGCAAGAAAAGTTGCTGATAAATTTGAAGAAGTCGTCTCTCATGAAGATAGAGATTATTTTTTTAGCTTTTGTTATCTCTTTGAATAAGTTGAATATGGATCAAGGTAAAATAAATCAAAGAGTGGTTATCGCCAAGGAATATCTTTGAAGTCAGAAGCTTCCATGGACTAGCTAGTTTTTACAGAAAGTTCATCATAAATTTTGTGGAATTTATGCATCAATGATGGGCACAGTCAAGAAGAGACATAAATATTTTCATTGGATAGAGGAAGTAAAGAAAAGTTTCAAGTTTTTAAAAGAGAAGATAACTGAACAACCTATTATGGTTCTGCCATATTTTAGTAAAACATTTCAAGTGAGATGTGACGCAAGTGGATTCGTGATTGGAGCAGTCTTAAGTCAAGGCAATAGACCAATTACATACTTCAGTGAGAAGCAGAATGAGGCTAAGAAGAATTACTCCACTTATGATGAAGAGTTTTATGCAGTCATACAAGCACTGAAGAAATGGAGGCACTACCTGGTTCCAAAAGAGTTCTATTTGTATAGCGGCAACCAGGCCTTATAGTTTATAACTAGAAAGGAGAAATTGAACCAAAAACATGCAAAATGGGTTGAATTTATGCAAAACTTTACTTTTGTTATAAAGAACAATTCTGGAAATTCTAACAAGGTTGTTGATGTCGTAAGCATAAAATGTTTGATTCTGCAGGAGTTTCGTGTGAAGACCTTAGGTTTTGATAGACTTAAGGAGATGTACAGAGATGATTCAGATTTCAAGGATGTCTATGAAGCCTCTGAGAATCTTGTTCTGAGAGACAGAAGGCAATGGATTGAATACTTGATTAAGGATGGACGATTGTTTAAAGAAAATCAATTGTGTATCCCGAAGAGTTCTATGAGAGAAAACCTTTTGAAGGAAAAACATAGTGGGGGATTAGCTGGACATTTTGGTCATGATAAAACATTTTACCAACTGAACAATTTGTATTATTGGCTATGAATGAGGAAAAATGTGTGGAATTTTGTCAACAGATGTAGAATTTTCTAGCACACAAAGGAGAAAAGACAGAATACTTGGTTGTATCAACCATTTCCAATACCAGAGAGGTTGTAGGATGCGGTAAGCATGGATTTTGTGTTAGGAATGCCAAGTACACAGAGGTGTTTTGATTCCATATTCATGGTAGTCGATAGATTCTCAAAAATGGCACATTTCATTCCATGTTAGAAAACCAGTGATGCAACACACATGGCAAATCTATTTTTCAAAGAAGTTGTTTGACTTCATGGTTTACCCAAGAGTATTCTTTCAGACAGGGATACCAAATTTGTTGGTCATTTCTGGAGGACATTATGGAAGAAGATGGGAATGATTTTATATTTTATTTCATCATATCACCCTCAGACGGATGGACAAACTGAGGTAGTAAATCAAAGTTTGGGGGACTTATTGAGGAGTTTAGTAGCTGAACATCACAGTCAGTGGGATCAGATTCTCCCACAAGAAGAATTTTCATATAATGACTCACCCAATAGGAGTATAGGAAAAATCCCATTCCAGATAATGTATGGAATGCAGTCAAGGGGAGTATCCGTGTTGAGATACTTAGAGAAGAATGATTCCAGGAGTGATGGAGAAAAATATTTTGCAACAAAAATGCAGGAGCTCCACGGTAAGATTAAAGAGTGGTTGTAGAGTTCCAACTAGGAATACAAGCATATAGCAGACCAACACAATAGAGAGATTCAATTCGAAGTGGGATATTTAGTCTTAGCACACCTTAGAAAATAAAGGTTCCCAAGGGGAACATATAATAAGTTGAAGATGAAAAAGATAGGGCCGTGTAAGATTTTGAGAAAATTTGAGGCAAATGCTTATGAGATAGAATTGCTAGATGATGTGGGAATATCACCCATATTCAACGTAGAAGATTTATATCCTTACAGAGAAGATGAAATAGATGGGGTAGAGAATCATAAGGAAATTTAGAGGGTCAAACAGATGCCTGTAGCTAAAAATCCGCAGATAGAAAAGCTCATTGATCAGAGTGTTGACAAGAAGACCCAGAGGAAAACATATTTTGAGTATTTGGTAAAATGAAAATGACACCCGATTGAGGATGCCAGTTGGGAAAGTGATGCAAATATCCAGAAACATGGACAGATAGTGCAGGATCTCATGGACAGGATTCCATGAGTTTTAGGCCAGAGGAGTATGAAACAAGAGCATCGCCAACAAATCAAACACAAGTGGAGGACAGTTGGATATACACCAACGTGCATTTTCAATACATTTTGAATTTCAAAGGATGGCACATTAATGTAATATATGAAAAGATATATTTCCTTTTAATGACTTGGGATTGTAATACAGATCTTGAGAGTTTCTCTCATCTATTGATTGTAGGCATTCATTGTAATAAATGTAAAGTAGGTAGTAATCTTTAATTCGCTAAGATAGATTAGAGTTGTAGTGGGGGGGGAACTTAAGAAGACTCCCTCATATGTATTTGAGGGTATTATTATCATTCTCATTATATGGGTATAAGCTGTAGAGAAAGAGAGCATAGGAGAGCAGAGAAGAACATAGATTGTAGAGTTATATGAGGAGATAGTCGTTGCTACAGAAACCATGTACATAACCACTTGAATTAATTTAAGAATTCTTTGATCCAATTTCATGGTGTTTTATGATTATTGTATGCATCTATTGAATGGTATGTTTATAGTATTTTTTCAGTCTCTATTAGTCATTTGATTCAATTCCATGTGTATGTGATTTCATGTTGAATGTATGAAGTTCGTGAGAAGAGTATAATTTTCAATTGTTTCTCTTCCTGAAAATTCCTGGAAGGAGTGCAGTGAAGGTCTGGAAGGAGTGCCTCGAAAGGTTTTTGAGTTTTACCTCAAACAAGATCAAGAGAGGTAACCTTAGATTATACAGGTAGGAGTGAAAGTATAACACAGAGTCGTGCAAGGTGTGCGCAGGCTAGGTTGAAGTCTTAGAATTTTCCAACCCAAGTGAGTGGTTGAAGAACTTATGTCGCAAAGAGTGCATAGAGTCATAGGTATTGAATAACCAGAGGTTATTGTGGAAACCACAAAGGGTGCACGCAGGATTTCTTAGAATCCTTGAGTTTTCAAGGAAGAACAACCTCAGGAAGGATAGACACTTGTAAAAGTTCAGAGGAAAGACAATGTTTAAAGTCACCTCATTGAATCAAGATCAGGAGGATTGATGCCTAGTCATTTGACAAGGAGTCATTGAGAACCTAAATGAATGTTGGAAATTCTTGGAGGGAGCAGTGTCGATATCCATGGACCGTTAGATCCAATGGAGTTGCAAGGAGGTTAAGGGTAGATTCTTTCAACACTTGCAAGCTCAGGAGGGATAGTAATCATTAGATCTGAAGGAGGGAGAGTCGTTGATTTGGCACACTGGAACATCGACATTCCGAGAGTCGAAAGAGTGGAGGAAGTTACGTTCAGAAGTCGCAATTCATGAAATTCTGATTCACAGAGAGTATATATGGACCATTGGATCATAGGAGATAGAGGACTGTCAATATAGAATGAGTCAAACTAGGGGTTCGGGATTCATAAGAATGAAAGTGAGTTATCTTTCGACATATGTGAAGTGTGAAGTCTCAAATTATTTGGGGAGTTAGGATCCAAGTCATAGTTGGAGGTCATATCATTGGAGGATGAAGGGAGGAGATAGTGTTCGTTAAGATCTAGTTCGGAGTTCAAGGATTGGAAGAGTCATGGGAACTCGCAACAGAACACCCAAGGCCCTGAAGTTGTGAAGTGCGAAGAAACTTTTTTCGGGCTAGTGGTCACTACCAATGGTCACGTGGAGAGGAAACTTACTCCTAGTTCTTATTTGTGCAGGTGTGGTTTCGTGAAAAGGACCTGTGGATTTGTTTCATGAAGGTTTCGGTGTGGACCAAGGAGCCACTCCGTCTCAAGGATTTGAATATCCATAGACTGAGAGGTCAGCAGACCCTGTTGAGGTAGGGGCTCTACGTCAACATGACTAGTTTTGGAGTAATCAACAACCCTAAATTGAAATAATAATAACTATGTACCTGTAATGAATAAAGATCTAAAAAATAGTACACAATGTTCTTCAATGTTTTTATGCAATTCCTGCAGGTTTCACGACTTGGAACCTCTCAGAAAACGAGTTATAGAAAAAATGGGATAGCTTGTTGAATTCTGGATTATTCTAGAGAGCGAACTTGTAGAGGGTGCCCCACACAGAATATTTGTTGTATGGATCCAAAACTTTTACACAAAATACCAGAGATTTAACTCTAACCAACACATTTGGTCTTACTGAATTTGGATATGTTATGAAGAAGTTATGATATTTGTACCCGAAACACATGTTTTAGACTAGTTTCGGGACTAGCCACAAACCCTATTTTCCACAGAGTGTAACTCCAACAATACAACGACCCAAAAGATGAAATTTGTACCAAAGATACTTGGATATTTTTCCTCAAAGGCATCTCAATTTCATGGTCTAAATCATTCTATAAAAAACGTTATTGCGAAAATGGTGAGATGACCTATAAATAAATACCTTAGAAAGCATCATCAAAAGAATTTATCCTCCCTTGAATTTCGACCTTCTTTACATCACCTTCCCTATGAAATTTGGCTTATATATCCATTGGTTACCTTAGTCACCTATAGATATTCAATATGCTCAAGTTTGATTAAAATGAGAGAGCCTTTCCTCTTATTTATACTTTCATGTAGCTTCCTCAAGGGGTTACCTTTTAACCATCTTAACCGAATTTCCTTATTTTAGGGCTAACCCACTTCCAACCAGTTGTCCAA
>SNQJ01S0002234.1:0-11161 GCA_010110895.2 Picea sitchensis
CAAGCATTGTCAGAAGCTAGCACCCAAATTCTATGGCCCTTACACAGTTCTCAAGTGTGTGGGACAATCGCATATCAGTTAGCTCTACCCAGTCAGTCGAAGCTACATCCTAGTTTTCATGTTTCATGCTTGAAGAAAGTAATTGGAACCAGGTGCCAAATTCAAACCAACCTTCTAGAGTTAGCTGAAGAAGGCTCCATTTGGCTACAACCAGAAGCAGTTTTGGACCAGCGTGAGCATCGCCTGCATCAGAGAACCATCAAGGAAGTGATAGTACATTGGAAAGACATGACTCCAGCAGATGCCACTTGGGAACCAACTACCATTCTGCAGCAGTTTCCACATCTCAAGCCTTGAGGACAAGGTTGTTTTTAAGGGGGCGGACATGTTAAGGTCCTAAACCGCACATAGGTAGATCAATATATTTGGATGTAATAAAGGTCAATATTAATAAGGCCTTTCAATAAAATATAATAAGGCGGATGTAAGAAGACCTAATAGAAGATTCCGCTTCTAGAAGGATCTTCCTCTATATGCTTCTCTTAATAGACATATTTAGTATAAATAAGAGGCGAGGGTATGAGAACCCTAGCTTGGAGATTATTGTAAGAGAGTGTTGCTCGACTGGAGGTTTCCCCCTCGAAGAGGCCTGTGAACATTTCTATCTGAATCAAAGTGCTATTTATGTTGCTATTTCGTATATCATTTCTGTGTATTGTGAAGATTATGTTGGATATTTTACTGTTATTCTGTCATTTCTAGCATTTCAATTATGTTTTGCATATTTTATATATCTGGTATCTTTCAAGATGATTGACATGAGATAATAAGAAGACAAAGAGTTGGTGGATGTAGCCCTAGGATGGGGGTGAACCACATATATCCTATGTTTTGGTTACTTTGTACATTATGGTTTCTCTATGGTTCATATGATTAATGCTTAGTGCAATGATGTATGCTTAGATGAATATGATAGCTTAGTTCCTAATGATGTGAATGAGATGTTGGATATGATCTATGTTGATGTGCTTAGTGCTTTAATGTGTTAGATCTTGTTTAATACTGCACTACTCTGTAATTAGGGCTTGGATCTGCGATGTGAATAAGGGTTAATTCCCGACGAATGTTAACTACTAAGTTCTTTGTTAGAGTATTGTAATCATAGATATGTGTCCCAGCTAAGGTTGCAGACACTGGAGTCCTGCAACCACCCTTTCCTCTACCTTGGGCGAGGCTTCATCTTCTTTGCAGGTGTTGCTGAAAGGGCCGACAGTTAGGGTTTTGTTGGTGCATTGCTAAGCGTTGAACCCTGGGTCTGCCCCTGGGCCAACAAATGGTTCTGTTGCCGGGACCTAAAACTGTGGTTGTTGGGAACTAAGGAAAAGAAAGAAAGCTCTGTGCATAGATATGTTGCTTTAGTGCACAGTACTCTACCTCACTTGTGAAGCTCTGTGCTAAGAAAAGAAGTTTGATCTGAAGAAAAGAGGTAAGATCTGAAATATTTGTGCTCTGATAAAGGTAAAGTGAATTTTTTTGATTAAAGAGGTAAGATCTGAAAGATTTGTGCTTTGTTAAAGGTAAGATAAATGGAAATTTTTGTTTCAAAAGTATGGATCTAGGTATGTTCGATAAATATTTTCCTAGTCTGAAAACTAGGGCACAACTAAAAGAAATAAGGTTTGATATGGGTAGATATGATAGAAATAATGAAAGATATATTATTCCTATGCATAGAAAGAATTTTTGGACTAACAAATGTATGCAGGATCCTAGAAAGAATTTTCTACAAGTTAGCCACCATGATCCTAGTGCACAGTACAAGAAAGACTGGGAATCATTTAAGAGAAAGAGAGGATTAAATCTTTGTTACAGTTGCAGAAGACAGGGACATATTGCTAAGGCATGCCCTGGTAGAAGATCTAGTTGTCTTTTTTGTAAATCTATGGACCATGACATTTTGGATTGTCCTATAATGATTGCTAAGGTTGAAAGAATGTATATGAGACAAGAAAACCCCGAGGATGGCCAAGAAAATGAAACCATGGAAGAACCCCAGAAATAATCATAGATTGTATTACTACAAATGAAAGAAACCTTGAATGATCACAGAGATACCAACTTATCAGAGATATTCAAAGAGAAAAAGTGCATAGAAACAAGAATAAGAGACTTCGACATAGACTGTTTCTTGGATGAGGAAACACAGGTGAATATTATGACAGAAAGAACTTGGGAAATTTTAGGAAAGCCTACTATGATTCCTTCATTGGGAGGAATAAGATTATTTAGAGGAAATCTGATAACCCTATGTGGAATACTTACCCAAACCTCTATGAGTGCCCATGGAACTTCGACAGAGGAAGAATTTGAGGTTGTTAAATTTATTGAGAACAATGCCCCATTTTCTATGCTACTAGGAAAACCCTCGATTGAGAAAGATCAGACCCGAAGAAAATAAGAGGAAGCTCTAGAACAGAAAAAGAAAGAACTAAGAGACTTCATGGCTAAGAGAATAACACACTTACTGGAAGAACAAGAAAACTAGTCAAAGCTACTGAGGACCATAAATCTGGATGTCGAAGTTAAACGAACATAAGAATATTTGAAACACCTATCTTTACAAGAGAGTAGCGAACCTACCCTAGATAGAGAAGAAATATTTCCCTTGAAACTTAGTAAAGACCATCACCAGTGCGAAGTTACTATGCTAAGAGGAGATAAGAATCAGAATGGAAAGAGGAATACTAAGATGCAGATCACAAGGAAGAAGGATATAAATCTCATCAAGAAGAAAGAAAAGTTATAGAAACTACAACAAGTTCCAGAGAAGACTTTGCAGAAGGAAGGTCTCCAGAATTCGAAAATTCATCGGAATATCATAACATCTCAGATTGGCACTTTGCCATGGAGGATCGATATGACCATTGGAGGCATTATAACCATTAGATTGACATTCTCAAATGGTTATAACAACAATTATGATCAGAAATATCACTATCGGACCATTGGGACCATGCCATAATGAACAAAAATGCATTGATGAAGGCCTCTTGTTCGTTGGAGGGATATGTTACATCACTATCTACTTGTTCCGTCCATTATTGCACCGAGAACACTTTCACAAATTATATCCAAGAGAACTCATTGTTACTATGATGTTCTTATTGAGACTTCACTACCTGTTCTATTGCATTGAGCATTTTTTCATCGACCTGAGATATCCTATCTCGAGCGTGCATGTCGGATGAACTCAACACCATAGAAAATTTTGTCGAAGAGGTTCTATTCAAACTTATGGCTGAGAAGGTGAAGTCTGTCGGAATTCAAGCTTCATCGATGAGAGGAGTGCAAGCCTCCCTATCGATTGCTTGCGGATCTGAACCATCCTGAGCTATGGCCGAGAAAAGAACCAAGCATTGAGATAACTTGGCGAACGCAAAATTAATCCCATCCATCCTACTCTGGCTGGAACGGTGAATCATGACAATGTTCCTAGGGACTTCAACTACACCTTGGTTACTGCGTACCTCCCGAAGGGGATATGCATAGGCAAGCCTCAGTAGGATAAAATTCTAATGTTGAATATCAACGACTTCAACTTTGGATACCGCAAGAAATTTAGCATGCTCCCACCTAACAGGTATTTGACGAGGACGAAGGGGAAGAAGTCGAGGATAATCCCCCAACCTCGTGCAGTCCACTATTCTGAACGTGATGTAAATAACCCATTTTGGAAGGCACTAGGAAGTTAATGTGTGCGTTAAGATCTTGCTGTCGAGCTTCCATGGAGGTTATTTTTGGCTAGACAGATGCATCACCATCGACCCAAAACTGATCCATCAGATCACTGGATTGAGCATGCAGGGACCCGAACCGCAAGACTTTTACCCAGGAAAGGTTGCAGACTGCGCCCTGGTGCAGAAGATTAAAGATACATACGACGATGTGGAGAAGGGGTAGCAAGGATACAAGGTATCCTCCATCCAGAGTGGTGTAGTGTGATTTTCTTACCAGTTGATTGTTGGTAAGATAGTCCTGAAGAAAAGACCCACACAGGTCACAGGGTTTTTTGTTGACCTCACGGAGAAATGCGTGGAGGGGCTACAGATTAACTAGGAAAAGTACATAGTGAACCAGTTAGACCAAGACTGTCTCGAAGATCAAGATCAGGGATATGAGTTCCATTTTAGTTGGTTGTTGATCCTCATCATGTTCATAGCTTGGGATATGTCGTAAGGTGCGACCTTCCCTGAACTAGATCCATCTGAACCCTTAGCCATGAAGTTCACTTCGCTCTGGTATTTGAACGATATGGGAAAACAATGGAAGTCAAATGTGGTGTTCCACACCTACTACCTGCAGTTAAAGAGGGATATTGAGGTTGTGCATCGTATAATGTCGAACACCCTGCACAGGTTCAGGCTATTTGTGAAGTTCCACGCAAAAAAACATTTTATCTACATCACTACTCACTGAGACAAACACAAATAAGTACTACAAAATTATTACAAACTCACAGAGGAGGACCTAGAAGAAATAACTAAGGAGTGGCCTGCAGATCACCTTATCCTTGTTGACCCCATAGAACTGTTCGATCCCGAACTAATCAGAAGCCCGATGGTCATTCATGAAGGGCATGATACACCTGGAACTGGTAGAAGGAAGAAGACAAAAGAGGTCCACCAGTTGAGTAGTGCATCGGAAGAAACTGATTCAGAATCACCTAGAGGAGGAGGTGATAACGAAGTATATAAAGAAGAGAACAATGGAAAATAAGATCAATAGAAGCAAGGTGAAGTAACACCGCCACAGAATCCCCCTTATGACACAAAACCATCTAACAAAAGAAAGGTTTCTCCCACAAAACCCACATCGCAAAAGAAGTCAAAAGCTAGTAAGACCAAGATACAGACTTTGCTCACGCTTGATGACTTCAACTTAATCATCACATCTATCTCAGATGCCTCGAAAGATATTTTGTAGAGAAATGAAGCTAACAAATAGACCATCTATGAAACAATTGAAGCAGAATTGCGAAGGGTACAACATGCCCTTCACTCCAGCCACGCAGTGTCCACTGCGCCCCCGCCATCATAAGAAACAGAGTTGGGAGATAAGCCTACCCAAATTTGCATACTAGCCGATGTGACCGAAGATCACCTTTGTCACGTACAGGAAGAAACAGAATAGGATAGAGTGGCCCTGAAGCAAGCCCAATAGGAATTGATAGAGCAATGTCAAGTTGCGCAGTAGGAGAAGGATGACCTATAAGAAAATTTCGAAGAGGAGAAAGCATAGATCCAACATGAGAAAGAACAGTTTCTCGCGAAGCAGGTTGGAGTAAAAGAAGTTGTCAACAGAGAACTTCACTCTGTGACGAGCTTAGAGAAAAAGGAGGAAGACCTAGTGGAACATCAAGTAGCGTAGCTTGCTGAAGCCATCCAATAGCTTCAACAAAGAATAGCATATCTAGAGCTACAAATAGTACCAAGTACTCCACAGGACGTGCGAGACCAAAGAGAAGCCACTGCCCAGAGTGTAGTTGAGAGGATAAGAGAATTAGCTTTAGAATGTAGATAGCTTAGTAGTAGAAGTGTGCAGACTTATGAGGGACTTACTGAGGACCCTGAAATGAAGACACTGAAGTCACAAACCCAGGAGGAAAAGAAGTAAGTGGTGATAGTATAGGCGCAGTTGAAGCTCTTGTCAGCAGTTGAAAGAATGAAAATATCCTAGGAACAATGCACTTCTCAACAACAGGTCCACACCATATAGAGAAAAGTCATGGAAGTGACTCAGAGGCTCCAACCAATCAAGGATGAAGCTTGCCAACTGTTTGAGGAGATTTAAGGCTAAGGAGTAGAGTTGGAACAAGTAGTCACTTCAGTAGAACAACACTTAGAGGGACCTATGAATGAGGCAGTTATTCAAGAGTTCATTGAGTAGGGGGCCTTGGTGAAGCAGCAGGTCGAAGAAGCTCGAGCCATGCTCGAGGATTTTGACACAGAGCTACCTAGATTAGAGTGATTTAGGATGAGTCACAACTAAGTGTTGGGGGCCTGTTGGCCCTTGACCAAGTTTTGGAGATCCTTGGTCAGGTTTGACCTATTTTGGGACTTCGACAGGCTGTCGAAGTGGAGATTGTGGGATCTCGTCCCCTTGTTTAGGGATTTTTGTGTTTTGGGCTTATGTAACGGGTATGGGGATGTCAGCCCATGGGTTTACCCATGTCTATGCCCTTTTGTAATGTATAAATAGAATGTTAGGTGATGTATTTAGGAGGTGTGATGCTAGGTACTAAGGGAAAGTGAAGGCCAATGTGCTAAGTGAAAGTGATAGCTGTAAATTATTTGTGCATACTGTGTGAGGATTGCAAGGCTAAGTGAAAGTGACTATAAGAGTCTGTGTAAAGGATTTGTGTTGTAACCTAGCTCGGGGAATGATGATCTAGTGAGGTGCGCGCAGATCTCCTATCCTATGCGGAGTAGGACCTTGTGGCTCTGTGCATGTAGATGATTGACAAAATATAATAAGAAGATGAAGAGTTGGTGGATGTAGCCCCAGGTTGGGGGTGAACCACGTATATCATGTGTTGTGGTTGCTTTGTGCATTATGGTTTCTCTATGGTTCATATGATTAATGCTTAGTGCAATGATGTATGCCTAGATGAATATGATATCTTAGTGCTTAATGATGTGAATGAGATGCGTGAGTTGATCTATGTTGATCTGCTTAGTGCTTGAATGTGTTAGATCTTGTTGAATACCGCACTACTCTGTAATTAGGGTTTGGATCTGCAATGTGAATAAGGGTTAATTACTGACGAATGATAATTGCTAAGTTCTTTGTTAGACTATTGTAATAACATATCTGTGTCCTACCTAAGGTTGCAGACACTGGAGTTCTACAACCACCCCTGCCTCTACCTCAGGTGAGACTTCATCTTCTTTGCAAGGGTTGTCGAAAGGGTCGGTAGTTAGGGCTTTGTTGGTGCTTTGTTAAGCATTGAACCCCGGATCTACCCCTGTGCCAACAATATTTCTATGTGACCTGCTGGGTCACTCTCTCCTATGTATTTTTGTACACTTTCTTCTTCAATGGGCCCAAAGTGTATCTGCATAATTCGACTGCACTATGCACATTCCTTCATTCCCTTTCTGTGCATAGCACACTACCTAGCTCGAGTTTCCTTTAGGATGAAATCCAATGCCAACAACCTATCTTTTTCAGGTACTTGTAACTCAAATGTGTTTATAAATATACCAATGTTAGTTAGTCCATCGTACCTGGGTGGGTCAAATAGCTATGTGCCAATCCAGCGCAAGGATCGATTTATACATGCACATCGTCTAGTTGATACTTCATGCATCCTCTGTTACCAATTATTTAGACCATCTTCTGAATCTAATGCGCACAAGATGATACCTCTCAAACTCATCACACCATCCATTGTCAGGTTGACATAGTCCTCCATCTGCGTAGTCAGATTATATAAGTTGTCAGTGCCATTCATTTTTGCTAACTCTATGTATCTCTTCCCTTCTGATGGGTCCAAAGGTGCAATAACTTTCAGATCCCCAACCTTGAATATCATCTCTCCCTACATTGAAATGTTTTTTCAAAGAATTCTCCAAAATATTATTAAAAGCTTCCACTGTGCCATTAGCTTGCGGGTCATATGCTGTACTCTTTTGATGATGAATTTGAAACTCCTTCATTAATTCTACAATGGTTATGTTTAGAAAGTGCGTACCTTGATCACTAAGTAATATGCACACCTTGATCACCAATAAACTAAGTAAAATTTGTACCTTGATCCAAACCTAGAGACTACATTCTTGAATAGAAACCACACAATAGTCTTTGCGGTGAAATCAGTAACTAGTGTTGCTTCTTCCCACCCGGTCAAGTAATCTATCAAAGAGATGATGCATCGTGCCCTTGATATCCTTTATTGTGGATTTATCGGTCCTACAAAGTCAATGGCACACTTATTAAATGATTTCAATGTAACTTGTGTATCTAATGGCATTTCATATCACCTAGACATTTTTCCCACTCTTTGACATACATCACAGGAATGATAGTACTCCTTTGCATCTTTGTTCAACGTGGGCCACCAAAGCCTTGCACATAAAATATTGTGTGTCGTTTCTTTTCCTAACTAATTTCTTCCACCGATCTCATCATGTGATTCCTCCATTATAATTGACCTTTTATGTTCCAATACACCACACCTCAATATTCCATCTTCCCCTAACTTATACAAGTTCCTTGTAATCAACTGATAATTTGTTTCTTTCACCACCAATTTTTTCTTATGTGCAACTGTTAGTTCCTGGAGGGGGGGGCACCTTTATTTAGAAACTTTACGATGTCCATGAAGTAATCATCCACCATTCTTAATGAAAATAAATGCACATTTGAGAAATAATCATCTAAATTACCTATATCCTCTCATGTCAATAAACATGAGAGATGATCTGGTCCTGCATTCAACTTCTTTGGTTTTACTAAGACCTCAAAGTCATATTCATTAAACAATAAAAACCATCTGCATATTTTTCCTCCTAATATAGGCTTATTGACTAAGTACTTTAATGAAAAATGGTATGTATACATCTTGAAGTGGGACCCTAGTAAGTAATGTATGAACTTTTGGAGTGCATAGACCATTGTCAATCCTTCTCGTTCTATAGTGGTCTAATTCTTCTCAGATATAGACAACTTCCTACTTGAAAATGTAATCGGATGATCAATGTCCCATTCTCCTAGTTGTAATAGTATTGCACCTAACATTATGGATGATGCATCTACATGTACATGGAACTCCTTTTTCCAATCTAGAAATATTAAAATGGGTGCGGTTACCAAGCTCTGTTTCAACATGTCCTTCCCCTTTTGGCAGTCCTCATTCCATTGGAACTTGGCTTCCTTCATCATCAAATTTTCCATGGGTGCTATAATATTCACACATCTTTTGATAATCTTCCTGTAATAACATGTATGACCCAAATATTCCCTCAGCTATTTGACTGATGTCAGAGGCTCAAACTCCATAATTACTATGATATTGTCTATATTGACTGATGGTCCTTGTTTGCATATGGCATATCCTAGTAGAATTCCAAATGTTGTGAAAAAGATACATTTATTTAAGTTCAGCAAAATATGACACTTCCTACATCGATCTAACATGATCCGAAGAACTTCTATATGATCTTGTAGTAGACTAAACACCGTCCAATCATCCAAGTAGACTTCCAAAAAATTATGAATGAACTCCTTGAATGTTGCCACTACTACTCTAGAAAACACTGCAAGGGGAATTCTTCAATCCGAATGGCATCACCGTGTACTGATAACTTCCCCACTCCATCACAAAAGTGGTTTTGTGTCTATCCTCCCATACAATTTTTATCTGAAGGTACCCATAGAATCCATCGATAAAGGAATAATTTTATTGAACCCCTACGTTCTCCAGTACTTCATCCATGAATGGTGCTGGTAATGGTTCATGTAAGCATGCGTCATTCAGTTTACTCACATCCACACATATCCTAATTCCTCTTGTCTTATTTTACTACACCACCATTGGGCTAATCCACTCAGATTCTTCTACTAGTTCAATAATACTTTTGTCTAACATCCTGTCTATTTCATCCTTTACCTTTTCCTTGTACCTCAGTTTTAATATGTAAGGTATCTTTCATATTAGCTCAGTGTGAGTTTTGAGTGGGATATTCATCTCTCCTAATTCACCTTCTATCCCCTTCATTTATGAGAATATGGTTGGAATCAAATATTGATATTCTCATAATAAGTCTTCAACCTTCTCAATTTTATCATCATTCCAATAGTCTCCTATCTGTGCAAACTTAGGATTCTCCATTGTCCCAATTTTGACCTTATTTGTCTTTATAGGGTGTGTGTATACAACAAATGCAATCATTGGCCCTTCTACCAAACATGTTCCTTCTGTCTCTGGTACTTGTACATTCTTGGGATCCTCATCCTCATATTCTTCCTCCGTTACATTATAACATTCTAATAGCCTCTTGTTAGAATATAGAAGATGGTGTGCTCATTTTACCATTGAAAATACCCTCGTCACCCAACCATAGGCCGAAGCCACCCTCCGAGCACCTTAACCTTGATTGAGAATTTCTCCGGAAGCAAACCCTAGGCTAGATAGCCAAACAAAGGGCAGCACACCTTTCCCAAGGATAGAGCATCACAAAAATATGATCAGATAGTCCAAACCCTAGCCAACAAATAGTCCAAGCCAACATTGAAACTGCTAGCTGTAGCAGTTGCACCTGCAGCTCTCCTCCACACATGTGCACCAAACTGGGAACTACAGTGTGCAGAACTAGCTCTTTGCAACTGTTGTGATGTGTCAAATGAGAACTGGCACCCTGTATTTATACTGGTTCTGCCAGATTTGTTGGGGCCGACTTCTCCTTCTGAATATGTGTCTATTTAGTATATTATTATTATTTCTGGTCGACTTCCTCTCTTGGAGGCTAATAACCTAATATAAATTATCTTCTTGAGCCAACAAGACTTCTAGTGTTATTAGCCAACTCATTAGGGTTTCTCTTGCTTCCCAGAGTCTTCTATTCTCGTCAGGTTCACATGTGGAGGTAAATACCTCCCACGGCTACCATAATATCAACACTCTCTCCTAGCTAGGGAGGTATTACAGGTAATGGTCTTGAGCACAAAAACATACCATTTACCCGGTAGCATCAATATAGTCGTCTAAACTAGCTCATGACTAGATCATGAACATCACCATCACCATCAACTGCATCATCTCTTGAAACCATACTTCATCTGAGTAATTAGACATGATGTTGGATAAGTCACTCACAGAATAGAGTGATACAAGAGCCACTCTTATAATCTAGAGGAGTAAATGCTCTGAACCAATTTCCATTTCGAAAATCTCTGTTCATCATTCGTTTGGATGGTGATTATTTCCAATAAACTGTTGATAGTCTTCAAGGCCATTAGAACAAAAATAGAACACAACTGTTTATATACATAGTAGTACATAACTACAATCCAGTGGTTTACTACCACACCAAGTAACACACAAGTACTTGATCAACAACGTATGGTTGTGAATAGTGAAACTGTTAGATCATGTTGTCAT
>SNQJ01S0002234.1:21735-40468 GCA_010110895.2 Picea sitchensis
TGATCACTGTGTATATTCCAAGCAGGTTGGCAATCACTTCATTTATGTAGTGTTGTATGTTGATGACATGTTATTGGTAGGAAATAACATGGATGTTATCAAGGAGTTGAAATCCCAGCTATCCTCCAAATTTGACATGAAGGATCTCGGTGCTACTAACTTCATTTTGGGAATGGAGATTAAAAGAGATCGTGCAAACAAGAAACTCTAGTTGAATCAAAGAAAATATGTTGAGACGATATTGCACAGGTTTAATATCCATGGAAGTAAACCGGTCAAGGTTCCTATTCCTATAGATGTAAATTTATCTGCAGATCAATGTCCCAAGACACAAAAAGAAGAAGAGGACATGTCCCATGTTCCATATGCTAGTGCAGTTGGCAGTTTGATGTATGCAATGGTTTGTACTATACTGGACATTGCACATGCAGTGGGAGTTTTGAGTAGGTATATGTCAAAACTAGGGAAGGAGAATTGGACAAAAGTAAAGAGGGTCTTCAGGTATTTGCATGGCACTACCAATTATGGATTGTGCTACCAAGGAAGAACAGGATTGGACAAAGTGGTGGACATACATGGTTTTGTTGATGTAGATTGGGCTAGAGATCTGGATCACAAAAGATCTATAAGTGGGTATGTTTTTAACCTATTTGGAGGAGCAATTAGTTGGATGAGAAAAACATAGGTTGTAGTGGCTCTCTCAACTATAGAAGCTAAATACATGGCAACCACTCATGCAAGAAAAGAAGTAGAATGGTTACAAAGATTATGTTCAGGTATTGGGTTGGTACAACAAGTAGTGAGATTAGATTGTGACAATCAGAGGCAATATTCTTGGCAAAGAACCCAACTTATCATTCAAAGAAAAAGCATATTGATGCTCAATATCACTTTGTGAGAGACATGGTTGAGGAAAAGAAAGTGTTGCTAGAAAAGGTTGACACTTTGAATAATGTTGCAGATTCATTGACAAAGTCTGTAAGAACATAAAAGTTGTCCTAGTGTAGAGTAACAATGGGCATTGTTGCCCTGGATTGTTGACTATATAATATTGGGACCCCTGGATGCAAAGAAAAAAAACAAGTGCGAGAATGTTGGGTATGTGTTATATTCTTTGCATGTGTGTGTGTGAGCGTGTCAGATTCTACAACTGCGTCTTTTGCTATTTTTAGCGGTTTACTAAAAATAATATCGGTTTTAGGGATTAGGGTTTTGGTATCTATGAAATACCTAAAAACATTGTATATATTGTATAGTGAATGGTGAAATTTTATATAATGAATATAAGAAAGGTTTTTCCTGGTTGAGGGTTTTCGGTATAAATATATGTGTACTATGTGAATGAGCCATTGATTAAATTATGTTTTTCTTAAGAATCTGTATGCATTGCTTTACTTCACAGGTTTAAAACTTACAATTAACTCCTTATTAATGGAATTATATCATCAATATATACATATCTAATGTTGAAATATTGTAACCTCAAATAATATTCTAATTATATTTGAGTTATTATCTTATAGATCAAATCCCCTTTTGTGGATTGATCATGTCAGGCCTTGTATAAGATCAAATCTCCTTTTATGGATTGGTCAAACCATATTTATATGGTGGTATTTGAAAATTCATCCCCTAGTGTTTATAAAGTGGTTTTTACCACTTCTAGAAGAAGTCATCCCTACCCTTGAAGAGAAATAACCCTATCACCTCCTCCACTAGTATTTATATGTGAGTATGGTGCCTCACTTGAACACAGTCACTCTCACTCATATAGTGCACATATCTTGAAGGCAGTTGTATTTGCAGGATGAAGGAGAAGAGAGGTGCATGCTCAGTCTTGGTTTATATTTGGTGTTTTGGTCTTAGTCTTGGCATTTTATTGGCAATCTATTATTGAGGAAGTTTTTGTTGTGTTTTCTCCCCCATAAGGGTTTCCCAGGATAAAATGATGTGTAGCTTGTGATTTTTTTTCTTTCAATGATCCTCTTTATGCTGTTGTTTTGGAAATGCATTGAATGCTCATGTAATTTGGAAATAAACTAATAATAACAGTAAAAAATTAACATGGTATCAAATCTTGACTGAATAGAGCATTTGTCATCAGGTATCTAGATGTCATTGTTTTCGTACAAGAAAAATTTCTACTGAGGAGAAAATTTTGACTATATAGGAAAGTGCACCCTTCCTTAGCACATCTTTTGGTAGCTTGAGTAAACCTTTTTAGTGGATAGATTCTCCAAAAATTCAAACCCTAGTTTTGGATGGTACCAGAAAACTAGAACTAGTACCAGAAGTACTAGTCCAAAATTGCAAAGATCAAGTTTCAAGGAGTAAAACTTGGAATTTTCTGAAATACTCAGCTCTAGTGAACTCTCCTCATCCCAACGTATCTCCTGGTAAGCCCAATTTCAATTTTTGAGTATTTTCATTTTCTGGTTATTTTGTTAGCTATAGGTCAAGATCTCTGCAAGCACCAAGCTTGTTGACAAGCTAGAATGTGTGGAAAGTTTCTATGCCTAGAAGTAAACAATTGGACTCATTCTTAAATAGAATGACCTTGCAAATCTCATAAAAGAAAATGTACCAGAACCCAAAGAAAACACAGCCAAAGAAAAGTACAAGAAGGATATGATTAAGGCCAAAAGAATAATTGCATATTCCATTAAAGATGACTTGATCCCTCAATTGACTTCTAATAATACTCCAAAAGATATGTTTGATTCCCTAACCAAAATCTATGAAGGAAATAAAATCAACCAGAAGATGAACTTGAGAACCCAACTCAAGAATACAAAGATGCAGAAAGGAGAAACAATTCTCAATTAAAGGAACAATTAGAGGAAATTGGAGATAACTTACATGAATATGAACTCATAATGAAAACTCGTAATGGTATCACAAGACCTTGGGATGCCTTCATCCAAACTATTTGTGCAAGAAAAGAGAAATTCCAAATTGATAGTTTATGGGAAGAATGTGTTCAACAAGAAGTAAGAGTGGCCAATTGAGAAGTTGTCCTATTAAGAGATGAAGATCAATCCCTAGCTACTCATTCTAAAGGAGGAAATAAAAGGTTTCAGTTTCAAAAGGAGACTCACTTTCATAAAGAATATCACCCTCGAAAGAGATTCCAGAAATATCATATGGGTCAAAGAAAGGGAAAATATTACTCCTCTTATCAATGTTATCATTGCGATAAGATGGGACACATTGCTAAGAAATTTCCTGCCAGAAGGGAAGAATACAATAGGAGAAATAACAAAATACATCATGCCCATGCAGCTGAATACGATGATCCACCCAAGAAGTTAACTAAAGAAGTGATTGAAGATTATGTTTTGTTTTCCTCCCTCTCAAGTTCTGTGATACCTAGAGAGGATACTTGGCTCATAGATAATGGTGCCTCTAAGCACATGATAGGTTAGAAAGACATTCTCTCTAGCCTTACAGAAAAGGACTTCCCCCAGAAAGTTTCACTTGGAGATGATTATCAGTACCCTATCAAATAAATGGGAGAACCCACCTACAAACTTGATTCAAGAACTCTGATGAGAATGAAGGATGTACTCTATGTACCAGGTTTAACAAAGAACTTACTTTCTATTTCATCTCTAGATAATAAAGGTTTCAGGGCAGCATTCATAGATGGTGAATTTTTTATGTGGCCTAAAGGAAAAACTATAGAAGATGCAGTTGCTATTGGAACAGAAGAAGATGGTTTGTACAAGTTAAAAGGTCACTCGATGTAGCCTTGACTCACTCTACTGAAATTCCTTATGAACTTTGGAATAGAATACTAGCTCACATCAACTACAAATCCTTACCGTATGTAAGCAAGGTAGTTATATGTTTACCAGAATTAAAGATTGTGCATGCAAGGGATGTGCACAAGGAAAGAACATAAAGAATCATTTCCCAAAGAGAAACAATGAATCATAACGATTCTTAGAACTTGTCCACTCAGATGTATGTTGTCCAATTCCATCAACCCTTCTAAGTGGGTATGTATACTATGTACTCTTTATTGATTATTACTCTCATAATACTTGGGTTTATTTCTTGAAGACAAAAGATGAAGTACTTGGAAACTTCAAGGAATTCAAAGAATTGTTAGAAAACCTCTCTGAAAGGAAAATTAAGATACTCAGGTAAGAAAATGGAGGAGAGTACACTTCAAATGAATTTTGAAACTTTTGTGGAGAAGCCAGGATTAAGAGGGATCTCACCACTCACTATAATCCTCAACAAAATGGTGTAGAAGAAAGAAATAATATAATGATTATGGATGTAGTAAAGACTATGATTCACGATCAAGATCATCCAATGCACTTATGGGATGAAGCAGCAAGAACATTAGTTTATGTCCAAAAACATTGTCCCATAGTGCACTTGGATTCAAAAATATCGAAGAAATGTTCACTAGAAAGAAGCCAGAAGTAAGCCATCTCAAAATATTTTGTTTTCGAGTATTTGTACACTTTCCAAAATAAATGAGAACTAAGTTGGATCCTTTAGGAAGAAGGGAATATTTGTTGGATATTGTGAGGTCTCTAAGGCCTTCAAAATTTACATACCAGGTTACCATCATATTGAAATTAGCAAAGATGTAACCTTTGATGAAGATGCAAAACTCAAAAGATCAAGGAAATGCCAGCTTGAGGAAGTATATGAAGAGGAACCTGTAGCTCCCAAAGTTGAAAAACCTGTGAAGGAAGTTACAGTTACCCTTGATGATGAGATTCCAGAATATCATGATATGATATAATCTCAAGAACATCCCTGAATGGCGATCTCTTACAAGAGAAAGACAACTTGGGAAAGGGAGCTTATTCAAGATGCGTAAGTATGGTGCCCCAGAAGGAACGATGAGACAAAGAAAGAAACCTAATCCACTCTCCAACTATATGGCCTTGATGTGTGATCTCATAGAAAAAAAACCTACTTGCTTTGGAGAAGTTGTTCATAAGAAAGAAGGGATGGATGCCATGACAAAAGAATATCAATCCATTATAAATAATGATGTATGGGAAGTAGTTCCCAGAACAAACAACAAAGATGTGGTATCTTCCAAGTGGATATACAAGATGAAAAATGCAACAAATGGAAGTATTGAAAAACATAAGAAAATATTTGTGGCTCGTGTATTTTCTCAGAAGGAAGGTATTGACTATGAAGAGACATTTTCTCCTGTAGCCAGATAAACTTCCATAAGAACCATCATAGCTCTTGTATCCAAAATGAAGTGGAAGTTACACTAGATGGATTTGAAAACAAACTTCTTAAATGGTGCTATTGAAGAAGAAGTGTATATAGAACAACAACACGATTTTGAATTTGAATATAGAAAGGCTCATGTCTGTAGGTTGAAGAAAGCTCTGTATGGATTAAAGCAAGATCCTAGAGATTGGTATGGCAGAATTGATAGTTTCCTGATGAGATTGAGCTTTACCAAGATTAAAGATGATTCTAACCTTTACTTCAAGTTTATGAATGATGATCCAATTATATTGCTACTATATGTGCATGATTTATTCTTAACAGGGGAATAAAAGATCATCACAGATTGCAAGAAGAATCTCACTACAGAGTTTGAGATGAAATATCTAGGCCCGATGCATTATTTCTTAGGTATTGAAGTTGGGTAGAGACCACATAAGATCTTCCTTAACCAAGGGAAGTATGTATTTGAAATAATGAAGATATTTGACATGTTGAAATGTAAAGCCATGAACACACCCATGGAAACGTATTTGAATCTCTTGGTTGATACTTCGTCAGAGTTGGTTGATGGTACTCTATGCAGACATATTATTGGATCGTTGATGTATATAATGAATACCAGACCAGATATATGCTTTGATGTGAACACCTTGAGTCAATATCTAGTGGATCCTAGACGTGTTCACCTTGTAGTTGAAAATCATGTGATGAGATACCTTAAGGGTACGTTAGATTGTGGTCTCTATTATACTGGAGATCATGACTTAAGACTGTATGGTTACACTGATTTATATTGGCTTGGAAGTGCTTTAGACAAGAAGAGCACTTCAGGGTGTTTTTTCAGTTTGGGGTCAACCATGACTTCATGGAAAAGAAAAAAGCAATATAGTATTTCTCTCAACACAGTAGAAGCGGAGCACATTGTAACATGTTCATCCAGTTGTGAATCCATATGTCTTCAAAATTTGTTGACATGTTTGTTTGATCTAGAGATGGAAGACACCATGATTCTATGTGATAAAAAAAGATGTATAAATATGATAGAGAACCCAATGTTCCATGATAAGTCGAAACACATAGAGATCTGGTATCACTACATTTGTGATATGGTGAAGAGGGGAGTTGTAAAGCTCCAATATGTTGGAACAAATGAGAAGGTTGTAGATGTGTTGACCAAGCCTCCATCTCATGTGAAGTTTGAGTACTTCTGAGACAAGCTTGGTGTTGTCTGAAAGGACATCCCTCGAAAGGGGGAGTGATGTTGATGATACTATGGTATCTTGAACAACAACGGGTAGCTCCATTAGGATTTTATATCCTAGGGGATTGATCATCCCTGGATAGATCCTGAAGGTCTGATAAGGATGGTATTTCAAAGTACATGTGCATGTATATGCCAGTTGTGGTCGGTAGTGGTAGCTCTATTAGGATTTTATATCCTAGGGAATCTTATGATTCCTGGGCAGATCCTGAAGGTCCGTTAAGGATGATATGTCATAGTAACACATGGTAGATTGTTATGATTTTATATCCTAGGGAATCTTATTATTCCTAGGCATATCTCAAAGGTTCTGTAAGGACAGTCTATCGGAGTATCAAAAACATTTGTTGTTGATACACCTGCCATATGATGATGTTATTGTTCCATCCTCATGTTGTTGATGATGTTGTTGTACCAGCTTCATTTTGTTGATGGTGTTGCTTCATCCTCATTCTATTGATGATGTTGTACCATCCTCATGTTGTTGATGTTGTTTTTCTAGCTTCATTCGATTGATGTTGATGTTTCATATTAATGTTGTTTTTGGAGTTGATGATGATTATGATGTTACTATAGCTCCATGCTATAAACGATGATGATATTGATGATGAGAAAAACTTACGATGATTTGTAGATGTTCCCGTTAGTGTTCCATATGTTGATGATGATGTTTCTCTCTACTTGTCTTGATGATGTATTGGGCCATGTCAGTAGAATACCTTCTCATTAAGGGGGAGTGTTGAAATATTGTAACTTTGAAGAATATTATAATTATGTTTGAGTTATTATCTTATAAATCAAATCCCCCTTTTTGGATTGGTCAAACCATATTTATATGGTGGTATTTGTAAAGTCATCCCCTAGTGTTTAAAAAGTGATTTTAACCACTTCTAGAAGAAGTCATCCCTACCAAGTGAAGAGAAATAACCCTATATCCTCCCCAACTAGTATTTATATGTGAGGATGGTGCCTCACTTGAACACACTCACTCTCACTCATCTAGTGCACATATCTTTAAGGCAGTTGTAGTTACATGAGGAAGGAGAAGAGAGGCGCTTTCTCAGTCTTTTTTTATCTTTGGTGTTTTGGTTTTATTCTTGGCATTGTATTGGAAATCTATTATTGAGGAAGTTTTTGTTGGGTTTTCTCCCCCATGATGGTTTCCCGAGATAAAATGTTGTGTACCTTGTGATTGTGTTTCTTTCAATGATCCTCTTTATGTTGTTGTTTTGGAAATGCATTGAATGCTCATGTAATTTTGAAATAACCTAATAACAATAGTAAAAACTTAACATCTAAAATGGTTCCCTTTCCCTTTTTTAATAAAAGATTTAATTAAACTTTTATTTTTAAACTTTTATTAATTTTCCATTAAATGAGGATGAAGGTAATTTAATTTTATGGAAGTGAAAACCAAATTTTTATCCATTTAAACCAATTCTTATGTTCTCTTCATCATTGTATTTTTCCAGTGATATAATGTTTTCACAAATCCGTCGCCCGAATCTCAAGATATGAACTCGTGAAGTTGAGTTGTCACATAGGCCCATTAAAAATGCAGCTGACTGATATTTTAAATTATGAGAAAAATGTGTCAACTTTCATCGCTTCAAACCTATACCACCATATTCTAATTTGAAATAGTTTTCCAACGGTATAAAGTTTGCATGATTCCGACATCTGGAACTCAACTTATGGCCTTCACAAGATCAACACTTAGACATCGTCGATCAAAATTGATCGACAAATGTGGGCCCTTGGATGAATTTTGTGCTTCACTTCATAAAAATTGAGCTTTTGGTTTAAAAGTCCATCCCAAATGAATTAGGATATTAGATTCTTCATGATATATAATACTAAATGTTTGATGCACTTAGAAAGAAACACAAGAAGAGAATAAATTATGGAGCTTGGAGGATTTGGAAAACGAAAATTGTCGAATAAAATAATAATTTTTTGGAATTCCATCGTCGTCCACATCACGCCCAGTCACCATGATGATTCATCCAATAATATCATGCCCTGTGTCTCAAATTGTATGTTTCCACATGTCACGTTCTCATTTATTTCCATGTGTCATATTCTCATTCACCGATTTCCATGTCTTGGAATAACTTTGATAATTTGGCTAAGTATGGGAGATGGGATGAGAGGGGAGGAGGGAAAATTGTGGGTAGAA
The DNA here is from genome assembly GCA_010110895.2 of Picea sitchensis. Taxonomy (NCBI): domain Eukaryota; kingdom Viridiplantae; phylum Streptophyta; class Pinopsida; order Pinales; family Pinaceae; genus Picea; species Picea sitchensis. Next base: position 30,396 of record SNQJ01S0002234.1, read on the forward strand.
AAATTTGAAGGGGTATTTTGTAGGTTGCGGGGACGGACAAGAGGGAAATTGAATATAATTTTTTTTATGAACCCGCCAACCCATGGTTGTATAGATGATAAAAAATGTACTAAGTGTAGAGGAATGGTCGGTTGGACTCACATGCAAGAGGAATGAGATAATTTGGAGCTTGAAACCCATGAAAATTTTGATGGTAGAAATGTAGATCATAAAACTTGGGGTGCAAAGTGAAGGTCACAAAAAATGGAGATTCAGGGATCGAACCCGCGAACCCACGAAATTGAAATGATTAGTTATGGGGAAAGGGGATAAATGGAGATGATGTAAGTGAGGGGGGAGAAATGTAGATAGAGGGAGCAGGGGTGAGGAATGTGAGAGGAAAGGGTGGAGTCTAGTGGGTGTTCGGCCCTTGCCATAGATTGAAATATGGATAAGTATGGTAGGAGAAGGGATAAGGGAGTGGAGAGGGTGGAGAGATAAGGAGAAAATTGGTTAAGTGTGGAGATGGATAGAGGTGAAAGGTGAGAGAAATAAGTGATGAAAATACTTAGCCAAAATTCAAAAAAGGATAGAAGAACATGATACTTAGAAAGATTCTTCAAAATTGGATCTATGGACCAAATCTTGAATAAATTAGGTATATAGAAACAGATTTATGATCTGAAAAATGCGTGGAAAAGTTGAGGCTAAGGGCTGTAGAATGAAATTATTAAAGTTAAAAAAAAAATTCTTTTGATATCAAGGATTTTATAAATCCAAGAGTGGGAAAATATAGATGACCAAATTTTGGTCAACAACTGGCTCCAACTGTGGGTTGCTCAGAACACTAGAATCTCAAGACCAGTTGCCTTCTTCATTTCTCTATGGATTTATATTAAAACTATTTTCTTGCAATTCTACTTCTTTCATGGAGTTATCTTCAAATTTCAACATCCACTTAGCAATTGCTTTATTGTGAAAAACTTTGACTGAAGAAAAAAAACTATGTACATACATGATCTACCTACCCTAACGTACTTGAAAGAAATGGGAACCTTAGGTATAGGAATATTTTCAATGGAGCCATTGAAGCATTGATCTGATTTGTGGAATGAACTCCGAAATTCAGAGATGTGTTGGTTGTTGTACCAATGAGTCAGGGGCACTCTCAATATGTACTGGAGAAAAATTATACCAAATGTGGTAAATATTTGATTGCATTTTTTTGGCCAACAATGCTCTAGAACCATAATTCAATGAAATCAATTCTTGGTTGCTCAAGAATACTATTTTCTTTGATTGGATGAAGATTTTTAAACATAAGAATACATTTTTCCTTTTCCTTATTTACTTTTACTTCCAAGGTTCTTGATTCATAAAAAATCTCTTGAAAAGACTCTTGTTTCTTGTAAAGGTGATATTGCTCATCATTCTTCTCAAGATTAATTTCTTCCATCAATTATTCTTGTTGCAATTTCTCTTCTGAAATTTTATCATCTATTACAAGGCTGAAATATTCTTGTCTATTTGGTGGAGGCTCCTCAATTTCATTTTCAAATTTGTTGCTTGAAATATCTTCATATGGAGTATATAGGAGACTGAAATTTTCTTCTTGTAATTTTGAATTTTCATCTTCCTCTTCGACAACATGAATTGTCTTAGAAATTTCATCCACTCTTTAAATTCATCCACTCTTTGATTAGATTCTTCTTTAATATTGGTGACCTCATTATCTTTCTTCCATATGGGAGAGGATGGGTGGGCAACAAAATCATCAAGAAACCCATATGAATGCACTTTTGGGATGAACGTTTTTGCAAATGAATCTTCTAACACATCCCAACTGGTAATATAGCTAGGCATTAATGAAGTATACCATTCAAGAGCATTCCCTCATAGAGTTTGTAAGAATAATCTACATGTAACAATGTATTCATTGAGGTTGAAATTATAACATGTACCTTTAAAATTAATCAATTGTTTCTCTGCATCTTCTGAAGCATCCCCAAAGAATGTAGAAATAATTTCAATAGGAATATTGGGCATTTGAAAGTCTATTTCAGGTAGATTTAAAGGGGTACTATGGAATCACTTCCTTCTTTGATTATTTCTCCCTTTTGTCGAGTCTTATAAAGCCAGTGATGAACTTGATGAAAAATATAAAGGAGCATTATGAAATGAATGAAATCCTTCATTTTTAGTTTCTCCAATGGAGTTTCCAGGGAGTGCATTCTCCTGAATCTTTGGTGCTTCTCATTTCTTTTTTAAATTACTAAAAAGGTGAACCATGCTTAAAATAAGCAACAATTTTATTGAATATTATTTTCGAAACTTTGAGCCATGGAGATTTCTTATTATTCAAATATCTTGAAAATAAATAGGTCCTTTGTATGGTCACCAAAAATTTTGACGCTTGAATCTGTCAGGACTAAAACAAAAACCTCATGAGGTCATTAGTCCCACTTCGATTTTAGAGAGGTGGTTCTCCTCTTCGGCTAAAAGATATATATTTGAATATCTTGGATTAGGGAGAGTGATAGGCATCAAACTCCAAATCTTTATTTCTTGGATTCATATGAAAATGGTTCTTCAATAACCCAATATGATCTTTATGTGTAGCAAAAGTATTTTTACAATAAGAAAATATTAAAGGAGGGATTCAACATCAGAATTTATTTGTGATCAGCATCACACACAATATTCTTAATAATATATAAACGCATCCACATCTTCTTCATGGGAAATAGGAGAGAATTATTTGATCATCTCAAATAATTTTAATAGAGTACTGCAATTAATATTAAAAGATAAATTGATAGGTCAACCTCAAATATCTCATACTTAAAACTCAAGGTTACAAGATAGAATTAAGATCAACCTCGAAGCAATTCTTTGTGGAGTTTAATCATGAGAAATGTTCTTAATTACCAAAACATTGACAACCATGTATGTGGCTGCAAATATTCCATGATCATACAAGAAAATTCTGTAGAAGAATACAAAAAAAACACTCAACAACTCATCCTTGTGCCCAACTCTGGGACTCAAGCATAAAGCTATGAGAAATGGTGTAGAAGAATAGAAAGAACAAAGAAGATGGTGACTTATTTATTTTGATCAGAATATTGATTTGTATCCATGGTTGTACCTTCTTCTTCCTATGATCTTATTACCTTCCCCTCTGACAATACTGATTATTGGAACCCTTGATGAATCCTCTCTTTTCTTTTTAAGAAGAGATTTTCTAACTACTTGAGTAGTTAGGGTTTTCTTCCTCTCTTGAAATTACCGTACAATTTTATTATTGAAACAATCCATTTAATTAGTTCTTCATTAATTCCTCATTAATTAAATTATATCATCAATATATATATATATATATATATATATATATATATATATATAATGGGTCCCTTTCCCTTTTTTAATATATTTTCAAAATTTTATTAATTTTTGAGAAAAATGTATCCACTTTCAACACTAGATACCTATACCACCATATTCTAAATTGAAGTACCTTTCCAAAGGTATAAATTTTGCGTGATTCTGACATCCAGAGCTCAAGTTATGGCCTCCGCAAGATCAATACGCATCCAACGTCGATCAAAATTGATGGGCATATGTCGGCCCTTGGATGAATTTCGTGCTTTCATTCATAAAAATCGACTTTTTGGTTTAAAAGTCTATCCCACGTGCATTGGCATATTGGATTATTCGTGATATATAATACTAAGTATTTGATACACTTAACATGTTAAGCCCTAAATAGTGGCACATTACCCCTTAATTGGGGAATATTACATTAGTAATGTTATTTTATTTATGTCATATTGGGTCCATTAGGTGTAATTGTACCTCCTAGTCTCCTATATATACCAACTTGACATTTTCATTTGGAATCATCTTGTACTTGAACATCTATGTGGTGTAAAAGGAGGTTGCCCCCTCAAAGAGGCTTATTATTTGAAATTTTCTCTTTTTCAAGGCATTGAGTACTTATTCTGAGGTTTTTCTATGCTATATTGATATTTGGTTCTTAACATATGGTATTAGAGCTCAAGGTCTTGGGGTTTCGCGGCTACATCTGAGACACCTTGGAATTTTTGGTATAATTTTTTTCTAAAATGTTTCAGAAGGAACCCCTTCGAGGATATTTATTAGACAGATCAAGGTACGTTGGGTTAAAATTTCAGCTCCTGAGGCCTTATACTTTCAGAGATACAACCTGTGTAAGATAGGGTTCTAGAATCATCCTAAATTGAGTCATTGCGGAATTGTCGCTATAATTTTTTTTTGTAACGTTTCAGAAATTGAAATATTGGGGATATTCACATAAATTAGTAAGGTATCTGTGATAAAACATTTAGCTTTTGGGTCATCTTATATTTGTAGATACACCCTGTGGAAGATAGGGTAACCGACCAGTCCTATTGACTAGTCTCAAGAAGGTGTTCCAGGTAAAAAAATCATAAATTCTTCCTAGATTATCCAAATTGAGGGAGCCCAGTTGCATTGGATAGTGGACAGTCCGTAGTCTTTATGGTACAATTTTCATATTTTTTTATCAATTATTTTGTGTGGGGTACGTTGTACAAGTGAGATCTCCTGAAAAGGCCAAAAATCAACAAGTTGTGGGGAATTTACCGTAAATTCCACATGGAACATCCAATTTTGATCAGACCTGTGACATTGCAGAGAAGAAATATTAGAGAAATACAAAAAATAAAGTTTCATACCCAGAAGGGTTGAAACTTTGGAGATACAATAGAAGAAAGATTGTCTAGCAGAACCACCTCAAAATCAAGGTTTAAAAGTGATACTTGACCAACATGCCACCAAAAAAGGGAACTTCTACACCAAATAAGTGTCCAGACAATCCTACTTGGACTCTTGATGAAGGTAAATAAATGCATAGGGACATAAATGAATTACAAAAGAAGACAGTGCCAAAAGATAAACTACAAGGGATGATGGATTCAACTAAAGCTAAATTGGAGGCAATAATGGATACTAAGAGGGATGAATTAAAAAGGGAGATCATGGAAGGATTGACAAATTTCCTAATAGAGAGGACACCTGAAAGTGAAAATGTATTCCATGAAATTCATGATGAGGACACAAGGAATATGAATCAAGAATGGAGAAACTCCAACTTTGGGTTGAAGACCAACCACGTTCCTAAGATCGATATGAGGAAGTTTTATGGCAAGGACCCAATCACATGGATACTTTAGATGGGGCAATTTTTTGATCTACATAATGTGCCACATACAAAAAAGGTACGAATTTATTCTTTATATTTACAACCCAATCAATTTGTATGGTATCGATGGATTTTTTCTCACAAATCACTCGTCATTTGGACAATTTTCACAAAAGAAATGATAGCACACTATGAGGATAAAAGGAGAAATACCTTTTTTAGCCAATCGATAAATCTCAAGCAAAAAGGTCCAGTTACAAAGAACATTGAGAACTTCCAAAGATTGAATATAAAGGTAACATATATTCTATATGAGCACTTTATTGATGTATTCATAGGAACTTTAAAGGATAACATTCAACATAAGGTTAACCTTTGGGAACCCAAATCATTGGAGAATGCATTTAGGGTGGAAATAAATGTTGAAAGTATAAATATGGCTATGGCTACTAGAAGGACCAATCCTAAAATCTATCGAGAGAATAATGCTCCTTCTTCTAAAACACCTCAACCTACAAGTTTGACACCTCAACAATTGGAGGAAAGAAAAGAAAAAGGTTTATTCTTTAATTGTGACATCTAGTATAGTAAGGGACATAAGTGTGGTGAGAATAAATTATTCTACATGGATTGTGAAAAGGAAAAAGAACAAGAACAAGAACAAGAACCATCTCAAGATGAAAACGTAGAAGTGATTTCTTCTGAAGAGTTGACTCCCACAATATCGTGTAATGCATTGGCTGGAATTAACACTCCCCAAACCCTCAATATCGAAGGATACATAAAAAATAAAAGGGTAATAGTCCTAATTGATTCTAGTAGTACTCATAATTTCATTCACTATAAATTAGCCGAAGATCTTAATTGCTTTGTATATCCATAGCCATAGTTTCAAGTAATGATTGCAGATGGAGGAGCTATCAATTTCTCAGGAAAATGCAATAAGATCAATATTACTATGGGGGAATATGTAATGAATAGTACAATAATTTCTATACCCATGGGTGGTGTTGATGTCGTACTAGGAATCCAATGGTTACAATCATTAGGAACAATGGCTTTTAATTTTCAGGATTTTTTCATGAAATTTTCATTGGAAGGAAAAGAAATTGAGTTAAGAGGTATCACTAGGAAACCCAGTAAGGTGATAAGCTCTAATGGAATGACAAAATTATTGAAAAAGGGGCATCAAGGTGTTATTTCACAACTATGCTCACTAGATGTTCAAACATCTAAGCCATCTATTCCCCTATATATCCAAGGGATCATTGATAAGCATTCCAAAGTATTTAAAGATATTCCCAAAGATCTTCCACCCACTCGAAATCATGATCATGATATTCACCTAATTCCTAGGTGTGCTCCTCCTAACATCAGGCCGTACAGATGCCCTTATGCACGTAAGAGTGAAATTGAGAAGATGGTTGAAGAAATGTTAGAGGTTGGCATTATTAGAGCTAGCCAAAGTTCTTACTCTGCATTGGTGGTAATGGTATTCAAGAAAGATGGCTCATGGCATATGTGTCCAGATTATACAGATTAAAGATAAGTTTCCCATTCTTGTCATTGATGAATTGTTAGATTAACTACATGGAGAAATCTATTTCACAAAGTTGGATCTTCTTTCGGGGTATCATCAGATTAGAATGAAGGAAGAAGATATCCCAAAAACAACATTCCAAACTCATGAAGGCGATTATGAATTTTTGGTCATGCCTTTTGGCCTTACAAACGCACCTTCCACACTCCAAGGGTTGATGAATTCCATTTTCAAGCCCTTCCTTCGAAATCTTGTGTTAGTATTTTTTGATGATATACTAATATATAGCAAGTCTTGGGAGGATCATGTGCGACATGTTGACAAGGTGCTACATCTACTAAATGAGCAACAATTGTATGCCAAACCGACCAAATGTTTCTTTGGGGTGAAGGAGTTAGAGTATTTTTTATCCAGGTGGATATCGGTGGCCACCCACCTTTTCCGACTGGCTCAAAACAATTTTCTAGCAATTTTGGCAAATTATTATTTTTAGCAGATTTTAACTTCTGGGGCCATTTTGAGGGCCTAAATGAAGGTTTTTCATGATATAGGTTCTCAATGATAACCAAAGGCATGATTGAGCTCCCAAAATGAATCTCCTTGATGATACCTTTCCAACGATATATCATACGCCTAAAACAGAGATTGTATGCAAAAGTTACGATCCTGGGAAGTTGATGTACTAACTTACCCAAACGGGGCCCACATGACTTTTGGCGCTTCATCTCCTAGGGTTAGGTTTTTGGATGTCTAGGAATTTTGGCATTCCTATTTATTGTAAAAATGCCTCCAGAGCCTCATTGTAATCATCTTCTTGTGAATGTGAGTAGTTGTCACATCTCTTCTCAGAGATAAACTGCCACCATTCTAGCGAGTCTTTCACTCTGTATTTTTATAGTCTCTGTACATTTCATTGATTAATAGAAATCGTGTATTACTATATATATGTGTTTATGGTTGCATCTCTGATACATTTTTGTTATATTATTGAATATCTGCAATATCTCTGTGCATTTATTTATTATATTTCCACTCTCATTTCGTGATGAAAATAATCCCGATCAGTGGTATCAGAGAAGGCTTCTCTTGATCATTTTCAGTTCATGTCCCCAACGAGATCTGAGTATAGCAAGTTAGGTTTCGAGCTTGTCTCTCTTGAGGACAATCTCTCTCGCACACTCAAGAAACCCTCAATGGAGGAAGAAAAGAAAAACGACGGAGAAGACGATCCTATTAGTCTGTTGCTTGAGCAAGCTCTCACGTGACAGAGGGACAAAATGGTGGAGAACTTTTCCCACATCCTTCAATGCATGTCGATAACATCAGGAACATATTCATCAAGCCACCACTTTGGAGGCACCTTGCCTTTCAAGGTACAGCTTAATTTTGATATCCCCGTATTTGAAGGTCAAATATATGTAGATGCCCTAGATAAATGGTTAAATCTGCTAGAAGGTTATTTCTTTGTTCATAATATTTACGACAAGTAAAAGATCACCTTCGCACTCCTTAAGGCTCTCCCCCATGTAAAAAATTTGTGGGAAACTTGCTGGGAGCAGAGTTCCATAGAGGATTGTGGAATATATGGGGCCGATCCCACTTGGGAATTTTTTGTGGATGCGATAAAGGAACAATATTAGCCTATTGGAAACTATGAGGACCAATACATGAGATGGACCACACTGCGACAAGAGAGGGGCCAAGTAGTTTTGGAGTTCACCAATACCTTCCATACCTTGCGCACCAAGATGGGTATCAAGGACTCCAAACGACATTTGGTTCTGAAATACTGTGGGGCTCTACATAGATACATCCAAACTAAAATGGATTTTTTGGACATCTCATCACTCGGTGCCTATCAATATGATGTTAAAATCGAGAAGAAATTTAAGCACCAAAACAAATGGGAGTTTGTGTCTGAAAATCCACAACAACCAAAGTATGACAAAGACAACCCTAACAAATAGTCCCCTGAAAACCAGTCCAAACCATAAGAAAGGAAGGGTCATGGAAAGACAAAGAAGGACACTAGAAAATGGTGTGATTTCCACAAAATCCCCTGGCACAACACTGATGAATGTTGCTCAAAATAGTCATTGGTGGCTGATATCAAATACAAGGAGCCAAACCCTGATTCAGAATCTGATTCTGAAAATATTGGTAAAAGACAGATCATCGACACAGACCCCACTACTATTGTCACTATTGCAACAATTCAACCAGAAGAACCAACAGATCCTGAAGAGGGGGAGTGCCTTTTTCATTCACAGATATGGGTGAAGGGCACCACGCTGCGTTTTATTGTTGATAGAGGAAGCCAGAAGAACCTTATCTCAGCAAAGGTCATCAAACAATTGGGATTGTCAACAACACCACACCTGCAACCATACAACATCGGGTGGCTTCACCAAGGATGAGATCTCCGTGTCAGCCAACAATGTCGATTGTCATACGACATCCAACCCTTCAAGGATGAGGTATTATGTGATGTTTCCCCACTGGATGTCTGTGATGTTTTCTTGGGCCAACCATATATGTGGAAGCGCCATGCTATTTATGAGTCCTGACCCCATAGTGTAATTGTTACTTTGGGGGGTCATATCTACATAATACCAGAGGTATTTCCAACTATTGTTCCACCTAAAAAGTGTCGCAAGGTAGTATCTCATACTGCAAAATTCAGCTTCTTCACAATCTATTCAAAAGGTGAACAAAAGGACAATGCAAACCACTACAGTCTCGCCCCCTGCACCTTCTATCCAATAGAAGTAGGTCAACAAGGTTGCAACAAAGTGAAAATATTCCTTCAGCACACCTTCCTCTCATGTAGGTCGACTTTTTGAACAGCCTCAACTTCAACAGGTTCATGATAGACTTCCACAAACTAAGCAACGCAACGTCTCCAACAATACAAGCAACTCACCCAGATGAAGATCCAGCAAATGCTTTTCCCTCTCCCCCGGTAACTCAATGCAATGGAGACCATTTCTTCCTAAGGAGGGATAATTTATCCAGGTGGATATCGGTGGCCACCCACCTTTTCCAGCTGGCTCAAAATAGTTTTCTGGCAATTTTGGCAATTCACTATTTTTAGCAGGTTTTAACTTTCGGGGCCATTTTGAGGGCCTAAATGAATTTTTTTCGAGATCGAGGTTCTCAATGATATATTAAGGCATGATTGATCCCCAAAAATTAATCTCCTCGATGATACCTTTCCAACGAGCTATCATACGCCTAAAACAAAGATCGTATGCAAAAGTTACGACCCCGAGAAGTTGATGTACTAACTTACCCAAACGGGGCCCACATGACTTTTGGTGCTTCATCTCCTAGGGTTAGGTTTTTGGATGT
>SNQJ01S0002234.1:65495-98041 GCA_010110895.2 Picea sitchensis
TTCTTCACCTTCCCTCAGAATTTTGGCTTAGATATCCTTGGTTACCTCATACACCTATAGATATTCAATATGATCAAGTGTGATTAAAATGAGAGAGCCTTGCCTCTTATTTATACTCTCCAAGTATCTTCCTTACAAACATCTTCTAGGTAACTTGGCCCCACTTTCCTTATTTTAGGGTTAACCCACTTCTAATTTCTCCATTAAATTTATTATTGAAATAATTTATTTTTTATTCACTTTGAATTATAATACACTCATTACTTCACTTTATTATATACCTTTTAAAATCTCTTAAACCACTTTGACTACTTTGACCTTTTGGGGCTTCTAGATGACATATGAGGGTCCTCCAACTTTGTAAGGCCATAACTCTCAAACCGTGAAGAGTTATGTGACATTCCACATACCACCAGAAATGGAATGACATGTACTATGCATATAGAATAGTATTATCTAAAAATATATCATAACTCATACCATTATCCATCAAGCAAACTTGGATCCATTACCCAAACCTGGGGTATCCAACTTCTCATGGCCATAACTCTCTAACCGTGAGGATTTATGTGACGTTCCACATACCACCAGAAATTGAATGACAAGCACTATGGTTATAGGATAGTTTAACGAAAAAAATCATTTTCCTTCATCTCATTATTCCACAGTTAAGCATGGGTTCTCTTACTCCACAAAGCATCTTCTCGTGAGGGATTTCACCATAAGTGGACCACTTTAGAGTTCATCCATATTTACTTCTTATCAACCATGACAAGACAATAATGATTTATCTTTACATCAAACAATATTGGTTCCATTACCCAAACATTTGTGTTGTCGGGCTTTCTTTAAGGGTTGACATCAATGACAACCAATCTTAATCAACATTGATGAATGTTGCTCAAAACAGTCATTGGTGGTTGATCTCAAAGAAACAAAGCCGATCCCTGACTCTGAATCTGATTCATACAATAATAAAATGATACATATAATTGATGTAGAACCCACTGCTACTGTCATGATTGTAAAAATCCAACCAAAAGAATGAGAGGATCCTGAGAAGGGGAGGAACCTTTTCCATTTACATATGTGTGTGACGGGGACCCCACTGTATTTTATTGTTGATAGCAGTAGCCATAAGAATATAACATCAACATAGTTCATAAACCAGTTGGATTTGGAAACAACACCACACCCGCAACCATACAACATTGGGTGGCTTCGCTAGGGTCCAGATCTTCATGTCAACCAGTAGTGTTGTTTGTCCTATGACATCAAGCCCTTGAAGGATGACATATTTTGTGGTGTTGTCCCATTGTAAGTCCATAATGTTCTATTAGTTCAGCCATATATGTCAAAGCATCATGTTATTTATGATTTTCAACCTCGTAGGATCATTGTGACTCTAAGTGGATAACTCTACAAGATTCCCGAGGTAGTCCCGACTACTATCCCCAAAAAACATTTCCACAAAGTAATCTCTCATACTGCAAATTTTAGACTCTTCATAATCTTGGAAGAAGGTGAACAAAAGGAAACTGTAACCATTGCAGCCTCATCCCAAGACCTTTCTATCCAGCATAAGCATATTACATAAGAGCATAAAAATATTGTTGTGTCACCTACAAGGGTGCTTCCTCACTACCCAATCCAACAAAGTTTCAATAGATCCCTTCATACTCATCATATCACATCTTCACCGACATAGTACTCCCAGACTCAGGAAGATCATGTAGGTAGATCAGTTGACTGGATCCAACCCCTCCCACAATAGTTTCATAACAAGCTTCAATAAGCTAAGTAGGACAACTCTTCAGCAAGGAAAGTAGTTCACCAAAGTTCATATTCGAAAAAAGCTTCCCCATATTCCACGAGAACTTGATGCAATGGATGGCATTGCTTCCTAATATGGGAAGAATGATCCAGATGGAAATTGATGGCCACCCACCTATTCCACTGGCTCAAAAAAGGGGTTTCCACCTTGGTGGTTTTGAGGCCATAAAAAATGTTTTTTGGGCATGGCATGGTTTCTCTTGAGGACATACGCTCTCTCCATCCCAATAGGAAAACCATGGTAGAAGAAAAGAGAGATGATGCATAAGAATATCCCATCAATCTATTTCTAGTAGAAGCCCTCGCACAATAGAGGAACGCGATGTTGGATAATTTTTCCCAAATAATTCAACGATTACCAACAATAGCAGGCACGTCTTCGTCAAGCAGTCTGTTAGCACCAAGAGTTGTTATTAGACTACTTTAATAACAAGCCTAGTACCCATCAGAATATAAATGATTAAAACATCAAGATTGAGTAAAGAAAGGGAGAGGGAAACAAACTGTCTGTAGAGGAATTCCATTGGGCATGGAGTCATAACATCCTAAATATCAAAGGAAATCAAACTATAGTCCAAATAAAGGTCATATATACTTATGGGTAGAAAAATAGAGAATGTGATAAAAAGGCATAACATCCATTGTACATAGATCCTTTCTGTAAATAGATTAAAGAGTGCTTAAACAATAAATAATGATTAATAGGAAAGATACAACAGATCCTTTGATTTTCATGAATCCATCAATCAATGGAAGCCATGATCCTCAAATGCTGCAATCTATTTAAGAAATAAGATAAGGTAAAATAAAAACAACATATGATAAACAACTTCATGAATCTTCAATGGCAGAAATGTTGATTACAAACAGTCCCTCAAGCCTACAAATAAGCAACTAAACTGCTCCTCAATCTCTCTCCTCTCTTGGATCATGAACTAGACCTTTTTCTCAACAAAAAACCTGTTATCCATAGTGTATCATCCCTTCCTACTATAAATAGGTCGAATCCCAAGTGGTTGCATTGGATTCCCTTTTCTCTAGGAGTTGTTACAACAAGGTGAAACAAAAACTCCACCTAGCTCCTATCTTTTTGGATCTTGTCTATTGTGATAAATTCCTTTTGAAACATGTCATGATGCTTGATATGGTGATGGAACACATTTCCCTCATGTCTAAATACCTCTTAGGAAACCATTCTAACCCCCTCAGACAGGTGGAAACCCTCCCACAACTTGGATTTATCAGACTGTTAGAGTTTGCAGCGCCTTTGACAACATGCACTGTGAACTTTCCTGTAGGTGACGATTTCAAATTTTAAAACTTTCACAACAAGATGGGAAACCTTTTGGAACCTTCTACAATATTTTAAAACAATAATATACCCCTTTCCATATTTCCAAAGCATAATGCTATGTGATTAGTGCATGAGGTACTTTCTTGATTCGATGTGAACTTCTAGGTGAGTTTGTAGCAATTAGATTGGACAATTGACTTTACCATCAAATGGTTGAAAATGAAGTAATGGAACCTTTGGTACATACCTATTCCTCCTATGTTCTAACATGGTCACTTTGGAGATGCTTCCCCATTCAAGGTACAAGTTAATTTTGATATTCCCATATTTGAAGGTCAGATGGATGCAGATGGTTTGGAAAAGTGTTTAAATTTGCTCGAAGGTTAATTATTTGTTCACAATTTTTGCAATAGAGAAAGGATCACCTTTTCTCTCCTTGAGTCTCTCCCCCATGTCAAACATTGGTTAGAAATTTATTGGGAGAAAAATTCCATAGAGTCTGAAATATTTGCGGTCGAGATCACTTGGTATTCTTTTATGGTTGCAATTAACAAGGAATATTAACCAGTGGGAAACTATGAAAACCAATACATAATATGAACCATGCTACATCAAGAATTGGGATAAAGATTGTCAAAGTTCACAAATACTTTCCATACCTTTCACACCAAGCTGGGTTTCGAAGACTCTGAGCGACATCTAGTTCTAAAGTACCATACAACTCTACATAGGTACATCCAAACCGAAATGGAATTTCTATAAATTTAATCACTAGGATTCCTCGGATATACCTTTCCAGCCAACTATCGTGTTCCCTAAATGAATATCGTATGAAAAAGATATGTGATTTTCAAGTTGACGTATCAACTACTCCCATCGGGGCCTAAAAATCTTTTGGAATTTCATCTTCCTGGGTTAGGGTTTTGGATTTTATTTATTTTAAAAAGGCCTTTGGTGTCTCATTGTAAACATCAGCTTCTTGTGAATCAGTGTAACCATCAAATCTCATCAAAAATATAAGTTTTAACCATTCTAGCGAGTTCATTCACTTTGTATTTTGACAAATTTTGTACATTTATTTCATTAATAAAACTTGTGCATTACTGTATCTATATGTTTCTAGCAATATATCTGTGTATGTACTTATCATTTTCCTTTCTTCATTTCATTCTCAAAATAATCTAGATGAGTGGTATCATAGCAGGGTACTCCTTATCATTTCTTAGTGCATGTCCCTGAGGAGGTCAGGGTATAGAGAGTCGTGTCTCGATCTAGTTTCTCTAGAGGAAAACCGCTCTCTCCAACCCAAGTGGCCTCCCATGGTGGAAGAAAAGAGAGACAAGGGAGCAAAAGATCCATCAAGCTATTTCTCATGGAATCCATTTCACAAACACGAGAACCATATGTTGGAAAATTTTCCCAAATCCTTCAACGATTACTGACAATAGGACGTTTGTATTTGTTAAGAAGTCACTTTGGAGATGCTTCCCCATTCAAAGTACAAGTTAATTTTGATATTCCCATATTTGAAGGTCAGATCGATGTAGCTACTTTGGGAAAGTGGTTAAATTTGCTAGAAGGTTATTTATCTATTCACAATTTTTCCAACAGAGAAAATATCACCTTTTTTCTCCTTAAGGCTCTCCCCCATGTCAAACATTGGTGGGAAACTTACTAGGAGAAAAATTCCACAAAGGAGTCTAGAATATTTGGAGTCCATACCACTTGATATTTTTATGGATGCGGTCAAGGAGCAATATTACCCTATGGGAAACTATGATGACCAATACATGAGATGGACCATGCTACATCAAGAGAGGGGAAAACCAATGTCGCAGTTCACAAATAACTTCCATACATTATGCACCAAGTTGGGTACCAAATAATGCAAGGAACATATAGATCTAAAATATCACGAGGATTTACATAGATAAATCCAAAACAAAATGGAATTTATGGACATTTCATCACTGGGAGTTGCTTATAGATATCTTGTCAAAATCGAGCAGAAATTTAAGCACCAGAAAAAGAGGGAATTTGGGTCTACAAATCCACAACAACCAAAGTATGGGAAGATAAACCATAATTCACAGAATAGTCAACCTAAAGACAACTATTCCAAGCCACAGGAAAAGAAGGGTAACGAGAAGAATAAAAAGGACACTGGGAAGTGGTGCAACTTCCCGAAAATCCCTTGGAACAACACTGATAAATGTCTCTCAAAACAATCATTGGTGGTCGAGTTCAAAGAAAGAGATTCGAGCCTTGACTCAAACTCTGATTCGAAAAATAATAAAAGGAGATAGATAATTGATGTAGAACCCACTGCTAGTGTCACGACTGTAACAATACAACCAGAAGAACCATAGGATCTTGAGAAGGGGGGACACCTTTTTCATTCACATATGTGGGTGAAGGGGACCATGATGCCTTTTATTGTTGATAGTGGTAGCTAGAAGAACCTAATCTCATCATATCTCTTCAAGCAGTTGGATTTTCCAACAACACCACACACATAGCCATACAACATCGGGTGGCTTCACTAGGGTCGATATCTTTGTGTTAGCCAACACTGTCTCCTATCCTATGACATCAATCCCTTCAAGGATGAGGTATTGTGTGTTGGATAAATTACTATTTTCGATACATTAGTTCAGTAGGAGTTAACTGACTAGTTCTATTTTTACCATCACTATTATAAATTCATACATTCCTAAGGAAAACTAACTGCTTGATTTCTTTTCTTAATTATGTAATGTTATGTCTTATATATGACTATATTCCACTCATTCAATGTATGATATTGATCAACATCTATGTATCAATCGTCAACTCATTTGAGTAGTGTGAATATATTTTCTCATTCTTCCATATTGAATCTCTCATCCTTTCTTGATAAGATTTGTTTGTACTTTCTTTATCTAGATCTCATGTGTAGGTTTTGATGAAACATTAACATGGTATCAGAGCTATGTTTCTTGGAAAAATCTAGACAAGCCATAGAATAAGGAAATCATAGTTTCAGTGAACAAATCCGTGTAATAGACACAGTCACACCCTCTCCCTGTTGAAAGAAGTGTTTGTTGCACCCTAGACACTGGAGAAGGGTGACTAGGTCACTCCCAATACATTGGAAAAGGGAAACCAACCAAAATTGGTCGCTCTCTCTCTTAAGGGAATGTACGAACACCTCTAAAAACACCTTTTTTTTACAGTGATTTCTCTCAAAATGTTTACTTTTTGAGGAAACAACTTGGTTGAGAAGTAAATAGACCCATTCTACAAGTGTTTTTTCAATTGTTTGATGAAATTCCTTATCCTTTTCTCGTAAAGTAAGCCAAAATATCACCTACTGAAATTGATTCGAATTTTCTACTTAAAGTGCCCTTTCTGTAGTGATTTCTTGGTTCTTCACTTGCAGATTGAGAGTAAAATTTTAGGGGTTCTCAGACATAGTGGGAGAGATGGATATGACACCTATTCTATATTCAAACATGGTTGTAATCCTCACACCATACAATTATTTTTATTGGAATTTGAAGGAAGAATTCCAACTCAGAAGGACATGGCTGTACAACTTGACAATGGGGACAAAAACAAAACGTACATTAGCAATTGAGAAGACCATATGTGAGAACCAAAAGGATCAAGCCACGTGACTTCTTCTTGAATTTATTTAATTTGATTTATGGTTTCATGTTTCTACATGAAAGAATCCAAATGTGATCTGGACCACCTTGGAAAGTTTGTTTGGAAAGAAGGATGAGATGAGAGGTCATATGCTTGAGGTAGAGTTGAATACTTTGGATCCTAAAAGTTTTGATAATATACAGGATTTCTTTACCAAGTTTAAATATTTGATATTTATCTCGGCATCTTGTGGTATTGATAATTCTAAACAAGTGGACCAACTTATTCTAACAATATTGGCTAAGCTAGGACCAAAATATGTTGTCTTTGCTTCCACTTTCCATTCTGGCAGATATCTCATAAGAACAAATTGGAATATTCCTACCATGGATAATTCATTGATTCTCTCACACGTGAGTAGGAAAAAATCATTCAGATGGGCCTAATAAAGGATCCCAAAGCACATGCACTCAACATGCATGATGTAAAAGGATCATCCAAACTTATCGAAAAGGAGAATCAAAACGAGAAGGAGGGATATTCCAAACCCTTCAACTATTCTTCAGGTTCCAAGGACTCTTAAGATTCCGAGAAGACAAAGAAGGGAAAGTAGTGCACTTACTGTAATAAACCAAATCATGAAGAGTCAACATGCATGAAGAACCATATCGACCTTATGGAACAAGTACTTCAACAGAACAACCTTGGAAACTTCTTTCCATCAGGAGTCAAGAAGAAGAAGAAGGAAGAAGATCCTACTCCTAAGAAAGATAATCATCATGCTCTTATTGTAATTAATTCCTCATATGATTCATGGATTATATATTCTGGTGCATCACATCATATGGTAGCAAAAAAGGAATTTTTTACTTGCATCCATACTCACAACCCCCTATTCTAATGGGGGGTGATACTCTAGTAGTAGTAGAAGGAGAGGGAAGAGTGGAAGTCCATAATGGAAGTTTTGAGAATCTTTTACATGTTCCAAACCTTTCTATAAATCTTCTCTTAGTTTATCAGATCACTCAGAAAGGTAAAAAGGTTGAATTTACATCAGATTTAGTTTTTGTACTTGGCATGCATGACAATTTTCATTATTGCAATTGGTGAGGTGGATCACAAGTCAAGGTTGTATAAATTCACTAAGTTTTATGACAATGAATCCTCTTTTATCCTTACACATAAGGAGAGTACTTTGCATACACCTTCAGTGCAACATTCATATACTCTTGTGCTTCCATTAGTTTTAGACATCATAGATGATTCCATACACTTGGATTATATACATGGAAATAAGTCGGTAGTACAGCCAAATAAGAATCCAACACTGAAGCTTCAACAGATTCCCAAGAAGGCACAAACCACATTTCAGGAAGCAGGAAAAATTGTACAAAATCCATTGGATTCAAGGAGGACTCGAGCTCAGCATGAGGAGCCTTCTCATGTACTTTCAGCTTCTGAACCTACGATTCCCATGCATTTCTATATGGTTCAAAATTCCGATCCACAGACCTACAATAAGGCTGTGGGAAATCCATTATGGAAAGAAGCCATGCAGAAGGAGTGCAACTCACTCCTGAAGAATCATACTTGGAATCTAGTTCCAGTTCCACTAGAAAGGAGTATTTTCAGGTGCAGATGGGTCCATAGGATCAAGAGGTACAAGGCTAGATAGGTTTCCAAAGGACTTCATTAGATCCATAAATATTTCTACATATTCATGAATAATTTCAGTGAGAAGAAGTCTCAAACTTTGCGAGATCATCTTGGAGTGAAGATCACGATTGCCTAGAAACTGCCTTTTCTTCTTTTGATGCATTGTCTTTTGAGGGTGGGTTTTATTCCCATGTCTTTTTCCCTCTTTCCTCATTTTTATTCAGTGCTCATTAATTGCATTATACATGAGTACCTAAAATGGCCTAGTAGTCGAGACTCATTTTTTACTCCATAGTGATCTTCAGGGGGGTGTTGTAGAAATTATTATTTTCGACACATTATGTCAGTAGGAGTTAACTGACTAGTTCTATTTTAGACTTTATATTTTTACCATCACTATTATGCATGCATATTTATTTTCTTGATTGCTTTCCTATCCCCCATATTCTCCTCTTTCTATGTTATTTATTTTTACCATCATTGTATCATATTGATCATCATCTATGTATCAATCATCAAATCATTGGAGTAGTGTGAATATATTTTCTCATTCTTCCATATTGAATCTCTCATCCTTTATTGATAAGATTTGTTTGTACTTGATTTATCTAGATCTCTTGTGATGTTCCCCCACTCGAAGTCTATGATGTTATTTTAGTCCAACCATATATGTCAACGCGTCATGTTGTTTATGAGTCTCGAACCCGTAGCATCATTGTTACTCTAGGGGGTCAACTGTACTAGATACCCGAGGTAGTCCTAACTATTGTCCCAAAAAAATAGTTCTGCAAAGTAATCTCTCATACCGCAAAGTTTTTCCTCTTCGCAATCTGGGAAAAATATGAATGGAAGGAAACTACAAACACTACAACCTCTGCCTAACACCTTCTTATCCAACATAAGAATATTTTATAAGAGCACAAAAATATTGTTGCATCACCTATGAGGGTGCTTCCACACTCCCCAATCCAACAAAGTTACAATAGAGCCCTTCATACAACTCATATTGCATCTTCACCAACAGAGTCCTCCCACACTCAGGAATATCAAGCAGTTAGATCAGTTGAATGGATCCAACCCCTCTAGTGATGGGTTCATAACAACCTTCAACAACATAATATAGATAAATTCTTCAGCAAGGCAAGCAGTTCACTAAGGTTCATATTTGGAAAACAACTCCCCATTTTCCACCAGAACTTGATGCAATGGAGACTATTGGGTAGACAATTTTGGGAATATAATAGTGAGAATAGATGAGGTGCAAGGAAAAGGTGCATGATTAATAATATCAATAAGATCAATAAATAAGAGAGAAGAAAGTGTTGATTAAGGTTGGTTTTCATTGATGTCAACCCTTAAAGAAAGCCCTGTAGCACAAAAGTTGGGTAATGGACCCAAGATTGTTTGATGTAAATATGACTCATTATTTTCTTGTCATGGTTGATAATAAGTAGAAATTGATGAACTCCAAAGTGGTTCCCTTATGGTGAAATCCATCACAGGAAGACTCTTTGTGGATTGGGTTATCCCAGAAGTATGGTTAGAGAACCCATGCTTATTTGTGGAATAATGAGATGAAAGCCAATGAATTTTTCCGTGAAACTATCCTATATGGATAGTTCTTTCCATGCCACTTTTGGTGGTATGTGGAATGTCACATAACGCCTCACGGTTAGAGAGTTATGGTCATGAGAAGTTGGAGAACCCAAGTTTGGGTAATGGACCCAAGTTTGTTTGATGGATAACGGTATGAGTTTTGATATATTTTCAGGTAATACTATTCTATATGGATAGTACATGTGATTCTATTTCTGGTTTTATGTGGAACTTCACATAACTCCTCACGGTTTGAGAGTTATGGCCTTAGGAAGTTGGAGGACCCTCACATGTCATCTAGAAGCCCCAAAAGGTCAAAGTAGTCAAAGTGGTTTAAGAGATTTTAAAAGGTAAATAATAAAGTGAAGTTATGAGTTTACTATAATTCAAAGTGAATACAAAATAAATTAATTCGATAATAAATTTAATGGAGAAATTAGAAGTGGGTTAACCCTAAAGTAAGGAAGTGGGCAAAGTGACCTAGAAGATGTTTTTAAGGAGGCCAATTAGAGAGTATAAATAAGAGGCAAAGCTCTCTCATTTAATATACACTTGATAATATTGAATACCTATAGGTTTTTGAGGTAACCAAAGGATATCTAAGCCTAGTTCCTGAGGAAAGTGAAGAAAATAAGGCCATAATTCAAGGAAGGATAAATTCTTTTGATGATGCTTTCTAAGGTATGTTTTTTTCCAGGTCATCTCACCATTTTCTCAATAACGTTTTTTATAGAATGATTTAGAGCATGCAATTTATATTCCATTGAGGAAACATATCCAAGTATATTTGGTAAAAAATTCATCTTTTGGGTCGTTGTATTTTTGGAGTTACACTCTGTGGAAAATAGTGTTTGTGGCTAGTCCTGAAACTAATCAAAAATAGGTGTTTCGGGTAAAAATGTCATAACTTCTTCATAACAAATCCAAATTTAGTAAGAACAAATGTGTTGATTATATTACAGAATGTATTATGTTGTGTAATAGTTTCATATCAATTAAAAAGATATTCAGAGCAGGGAACACTCTACAAGGTCACTCTCTAGAATAAGCCAGAATTTAGCAAGGTGTGCCAGTTTTTCTATAAATACTTTTATGAGAGGTTCCAAGTAGTGATTCCTAGAGGAATTGCATAAAACACATTAAAGAACATTGTGTATAAGTTTCATATATTTATTCATTACAGGTACAAAGTTATGATTATTTCAAGTTAGGGTTGTTGACTAATCCAAAACTAGTCTTATGAGACTAAAGAAACGTTTGATGAAATTTCTAGTCTCTTGTTGTTAAATTTAAGGAAGGTTTGTAGGTATGTGATCATATACACCAGGTCTATTACAGAGTTACAAATCATACTTGGATTATTGATCCGTAGGATCTTTTAATGACTATGGTTGAGTTTTAATTTTGCATGCGTTAATTAACCATTTGAGAAACTTAGTGAAAGAGTGAGGAAAGAAGAGGAATTATGAAAACCATATACATATATGAAGATATGAAATGAAATAATAGACAACAAACCATAACACACAGATTGATAACGGAGTTCGGCACAACTTTGCCTACGTCTTCGAGCCTTTGTCTCTGTGGGGGAGGCTTCTTTATTTATGTTCAAAAGCTCAAAAGTACATTGCTGAAATTCCAAATGGATACAAGACTGATCTTTTCATGTTCTTCCAGATCTCAAGAACCCTGCAAAGAAAATGGCATGCAAAACGGGCATCCGGAGCTCCCAGAAATGACCCGACAGTCTCTGCTCCTCAATATCTTCCCTGCATAAAAATGGCTTTGGCTTGGCTTCTCTTCAGCATAACTATGCTCTGACTGTCCTTGACTATCCTCCACGGCCTTAAACAGGCCTGGTTTATAGAGATCTGAATTTGGTTTCTCATCTCCAACTTCCTCCCAAAATTTGGGCTCCAAAAATGCCCAATATCTCCCAAAAATGGAGAAAATCAATTAGTTAAAGGCTGAATAACCAATAAAATTCCAAAACTATATAATAAACCCACTTGGCATAACAAATATGGCATTATCCCCCCAAACTGGTGCGTTCCCCCTAAACTTGGTCGCATGGATGGACATGTGGCCAAGCGCCAGCCCAAAGGGCTGTGCGCTGGCCCAAAGGGCTGTGCGCTGGCCCCCTCTTCACGCTACAGCTCCTGGTCTCTTGCATAAGAATAGGACCACGGGCTCAATAGTTTAAACTCCTGCATTTTATATAGGGTATCGGTCCCGGGTCATATGGGGCCACCCGGGAACCGAGGGCCAGGCCCTATCCACCATTACCCCTGCGCTCCCGTGCTTCCGGTTACATGGTGTGGTCGTGTGGTGTGCGCCGAGGGCTGGGGCTAAGCCCCGACCCTTTTTACCGCCGAATAAAACTTCATTCAAACTTAAATAATATATGCACCATTTGTATAACAAGAACTAATGGGTGCCAGGGTGGTTAGACCGGTCCTTCCAGTCCACTGCCCGGTGAATAGGTCGTGGGTTCGACCCCCAGCGACATAACAAAATTTTACACAACCAACAAACCAATCATGGAGTGCCACGTGGCAGCCCTTGACTGGGCCACGTGGCACCTAACCAACCAACCAAAAATGGCCACGTGTCGACTGCCAATTGGTCCACGTGCCTGCCACATGTCAGATCCATACTGCTATGTCACCTTGCCACGTCATTCCTGCCATGTCATCCGTGCCACGTGTCACCCTTATAGTGGTGACACGTGTCACCCCTGCATTGGTCCAACTGTACGCTAATCAACCTGCCACATTCTACCACATGTCATCACCTGAGGCTGCCATGTGTCATCTTTTGGAGCTGCCACATGTCACCTTCAAGAGCTGCCACGTCAGCCTATACGGACTGTACAGTCATCCCCTTTTTTGCCTATTTGACTTTTCGGATAGAACGTGATATCTTGCTCATACGGAGCCCATTTGACGAAGTAAATATACCATCGGAATCAAGAAGACGAGACGGGCGCAATGGCACCAGTTTTATCGCATTCCGAGCACTTTCATTTTTGAGCATTTTTAAACCCTGTCAGGCTTCTGGATCTGATTTCGGATCAATTATGAAATTGATGAGGGATTTTGGTTGATGTACAAGTTGGGTACATGGTTGAGACAAGTAGTTCATGAGTTGGCACATACATGAGCTGTATAGTTGATGATGTTGGTACAACTTGATGAGTCATAGTTGATAAGTACTTGACACATGATTGGTACATACTTGGTTTCACTTTTTTATGGTACAGGTTGATTACAAATTGTTTGGTACAGGTTGGTGCATGGTTGATGCACTTGTTTATGGTACAGGTTGATTACAAGTTGATTAATGGTTGATGCATGGTTTAGGTTTATTGGTACATGTTTACAACAGTATATATCACAGTGATAGTGTGACAGTGGTCACATCATTCTACTTCTACTTCAGGGTGGTTGGATGGGGCAAGGACAGGTGGTTGTAGCCACCTTCTGGTTGTAGCCGGAGAACATAGGGGGTTGTAGCCTCCTTATGGTTGTATCCAGAGAATTGGGGAGTTGGAGCTTTCCTCAGGTTGTAGCATGAGAAACTAGGGGGTTGGAGCCTCCTTCCAGTTGTAGCTGGAAAACAAAGGATGTTGGTGATTCCAATGAATGTAATTCTTTAAGACATATAAGATAAAGAATTCTGTGGTTTTCTCCTGATTTGGGTTTCCATGTAAAACACGTGTACTGTTTATGTGTGTGATTGTTCATTTCAAATTGCTCATTATTAGATAATAATTCTACATTGATATAACAGTTGGATTATTTGGAGAAAAAGGATTATAATTACGCTATTACTGATTCACCCCCCCTTTCAGTAATCCAACAATTGGTATTAGAGTAGGTTCCTTCATAAATCATTTTAACCACTAAAAGGCAGATCATGGAGAGTACCAACTCGTATAAAAATGGAAAACCACACTTTGATGGAAAAAAGTATGTGTTTGGAGCATAAGGATGAATACATATATACAAGCACATGGGTTTGAAATTTGGCAATCAATTGTAGATGGATACACAGTACTAACAGTTCCACCAACAAATGACAAAGCAGTGAAACTTGGTTAGAATAATTCCAAAGCTACAAATGCACTTTTGAATGGTCTCAGTGAAACAGTATTCACCAAAGTTGCACATTGTAAATCCGCCAAAGATATTTTGGACAAGCTTCAAAATATTTATGAAGGAGATAAAAAAGTCAAAGAAGAAAAACTTCAAACCTACAGAGGTCAGTTCAAACAATTAAAAATGAAGGAAGATGAGAATATTTCATCCTACTTCTTAAGAGTTGATGAAACAGTGAATGCAATCATAGGATTGTTCAAAAGGTACTAAGATCTCTTCCTATGAGATTCAACCCTAAGATATCAGCACTAGAAGAAAGATCGGATTTAAACTCAATAAGCATAGATGAACTGCATGGAATCTTCACATCATATGAAATGAGAATTGAACAGGAAAATCCAGATGTAAAGAAGCAGCCTTCAAAGCATCCAAAAGATCAAAGAAAAAGAAAAAGGAACAAGAAGAATATAGCAGCAACAACGACGTCTCAGAAGATGATAAAGAAGTGGCCAACTTCGTCAAAAGACTAAACAAGGGAACCAATGGTAGGTATAGAGGTAATCTTCCTTTAATCTATTTTAATCTTCCTTATAAGAAAAAGAGAAATGATGAAGGTTTCTCAAAAGGCAAACACACATATAAAGGAAAAAGAACTACAAAGAAAGATTTCAAGAAAAGCTCATGCATCAAAGAAGACATCTCATCATCATATGAAGATGAAATCAATGACAGTAAGATAGGAAGAGTTTTATTCATGGAAGTAAAAGATTCTGACAAAGAAGACTCCGAAGAAGAATATGAAGAAGCCGAAGAAAGGTATGAAAAGGTTGAAGACGAAATTGAAGAGGTAGAAGTTGACTATCGAGAAGAATTAATGTGTGCCATAGAAGTTATCAGAAGAGAAAAGAAGAAAAACAAGAAACTACAAGAAAAACTAGACAAGAAAAAGGACACTCGAGAACTAGAACAAATGATCACAAGATTGAAGGTTCAAATAGAAGAAGATAAAATAATTGAAGAAGAACTCAAATAACAACTAGAAGAAAAGGACAAGATCATTGGAAACTTGGAAGCATAGATTGTCACACTAAGAAAGGATATTCAAAAGAAAAATATGCAGAATAGTTCAAAAGTTATGGATGACATTATCAGCAGTCAAAAATATCATTTTGACAAGTCTAGACTTGGATACAATCAGACAGAAAAGGGATCAAGCTCCAAAACAACAGAGAAAGAAACAAATCCAAAATCTATGCAGAAATAATCAAAGGGGATAGGAAGTTGTACAAGGAAGATTGCAGGGACACTCCTCCACTGAGAAGATTTAGATTTCAGAATCAACAACAGATAGATAGGCCTCAAGAAGAAGAAGGATTCATAAGAGCGCCTTATTTTAGAAGATCTTCAACTCCTAGGTATCAAACTATATTTTTTGGTTTATGTTATGCATGTAATAATCTTGGACATAAAGATGTGAATTGTAGAGCTAACAACAGGAACAGTAACAACTTTGAGAGTCATACACAAATGGGTTACTCAAGAAGACCTAGTGAAACACAAAGAAGAAGTTACAATAAGTTTGAATATTTTATCACTAAAGTGGAATGGTACAAATGTAACAATTTTGGACACGTGGACAAAAATTGCAGAATGACAGTCCCTCCTAAAGAACCTCAATAAAATAACAACAGTCAAATACAAGAACCTCAAAAAACAACATGGATAAGAAAGCAAGATCAATATAGCAATGAAGAATGCACAATCGCTCTACAAGATAAGCAAAATAAACACCATTGGTTTGTTGACAATGGGTGTTCAAAACACATGACAGGTGATAGAGACAAAGTTCTTACATTGCGAAAGGAAAGAAATGGATCAATCTCCTTTGGAAATGATAATTCAGCCAAAATCATTGGAGAAGGCACAATCTGAATTGGGAATAAGAATAAAAAGGCACAAAATGTTCTACTGGTATAAGATATGAAACATAATCTTCTAAGTGTGAGTTAAATGTGTGACCAAGGTCATAAAGTAACTTTCAATTCACAAAAGTGTGAGATAAGAAGAGAAGGTTCAAGGAAATTTGTTGGTACACCTGCAAGAACTTCAAACAACATATATGTGTTAAGTGAAATTGGAAATGAAAAGTGTTGTCTAGGAAAAGAATATGAAAGTTGGCTATGGAACACAAGAATGGGTCACATGCATTTTGATAACCTTGTCAAAGTCAACAAAAGAGAAGTAGTCAGAGAAATGCCCCAGATCACGAAACCAACCAACACATTATGCAAGCATTGTCAGCAAGGAAAGCAATCAAAGACCAGGTTCAAATCAAAGGAATATTCAACAACAAGACCACTGGAAATTGTGCATACTGATCTAGTTGGTCCAACTACAACAAAGGGCTTAAAATGTGAGAGATACTTTATGTTATTAGTTGATGATTACACAAGAATGACTGCAGTTTTCTTTCTCAAGAACAAGTCAGAAGCTTTTGAAAACTTCAATATATACAAGGAAATGGTTGAAAATGAGATGGATTCGAGAATCAAATGCTTGAGATTTGATAATGGAGGAGAGTTCAGTTCAAAGGAATTTATGGACTACTGTAGCAGTCATGGAATAAAAAGGCAATTCTTTATTTCTAGGACACCTCAAGAGAATGGATTTGTTGAAAGAAAGAATAGGATAGTACAGGAAATGGCTCGAACAATGATAATGTATTCCAAATTGATAGATAAATTTTGGACACAGGAAGTGCATATAGTAGTTCACATTCAAAACAGAGTAATGCTCAAAAACAACACTGATAAAACTCCTTACGAACTATGGAAAGGAAGACCAGCAAATGTGAACCACTTTAGAGTTTTTGGAAGCAAATGTTACATCAAAAGAGAAGATGGTAGAATGAGAAAGTTTTACTCTCATGTGGACAAAGTTGTACTTGTTGGCACTCAAGTACAAGGAAATAATACAAGTGTTACAATATAATATTGAACAAATTTGTGGAAAGCATCAACGTAACAATTGATGAAACTGGTAGACCAGAATCAAAGGAAGAAGAAAACAAATCAATGGAACAACTTTTCAAAGAATAAGAAGCAGAAGATGAAGTAGAAGAGGAAGATGAATAGAATCCGACAGAAACAGAAGAGCAAGTTCAGCAAGTATCTCCAAAGACACCTAAAAAACGAGTACAAAAGAATCATCCTTCAGATCAGATTATTGGAAACAAAGATGCAGGAGTTGAGACTAGAAGAAAAATCCGTTCACTAGAACAAACACACCTAGCACTCTTATCTACAATTGAACCAAATTTTTTTGAAGAAACCAACAAGAATGAATTTTGGAATAAGGCCATGAATGAAGAATTGGATCAAATAGAGAAAAATGACACTTGGGAACTGGTTCCAAGACCAAAGAATAAGAATGTGATCAGCACAAAATGGGTTTTCAGGAATAAATTAAATGAAGATGGACAAGTTACAAGGAACAAAGCTAGATTGGTATGTAAAGGATATGCACAAATTGAAGGAATCGACTTTGAAGAGACATTTTCCCCAGTTGCCAGAATGGAAGCAATCCGGTTTCTTTTAGCCTATGCATGCTCCAAAAATATTAAAGTATATCAGATGGACGTAAAATAAGATTTTATGAATGGGTAACTTGAAGAAGTCTACATTGAACAACCAGAAGGATTTTAGTTGTCAGAGAACGCATATTATGTGTGTAAATTAAAGAAGGCCTTCTATGGTCTAAAATAGGCTCCTAGAGCATGGTACTCTAGACTGGATAAGTATCTACAACAAGTAGGGTTCATAAAAGGAAGTGCATACAACAATCTCTACATCATGGTAAGTGAAGGTAATATTTTATTAATTGAAGTTTATGTTGATGATATTATTTTTAATAGTGATGATGATAGGTTAAGCCAAAAATTTGCAAAATATATGTAGAATGAATTTGAAATGTCATTACTTGGAGAACTATCCTTCTTTTTGGGACTTCAGATACATCAAAGAAGCCAAGGAATATTTATTTCTCAAACCAA
Organism: Picea sitchensis; assembly: GCA_010110895.2. Classification (NCBI taxonomy): domain Eukaryota; kingdom Viridiplantae; phylum Streptophyta; class Pinopsida; order Pinales; family Pinaceae; genus Picea; species Picea sitchensis. The sequence continues at coordinate 83,656 of SNQJ01S0002234.1, forward strand.
GTATATCAGAGAAATGTTAAAGAGGTTCGGAATGGAAGATTGCAAACCAATTATCACTCCCATGCAAGCCAGTTGCAAGTTGAGAAAAGATGATGATTCGAAGTCTACAGATCAGAGGCAATATAGGTCAATGATTGGAAGCCTACTATATGTGACAAAATCTAGACCAGATGTAATGCTGACAGTTGGACAGGTGGCATGATTTCAAGAAGCACCAAAGGAGTCACATGTTTTATCAGTGAAGAGGATTTTCAGATATCTCAAAGGAACAAAAGAGTTTGGATTATGGTATCCAAAAGGAAAGGATCTATCACTTATTGACTACACAGATGCAGATTACACAGGTTGTATTGATGACCGACGAAGCACTAGTGGAGAAACTTTCTACTTGGGTGAGTGTTTAGTATCATGGCTAAGTAAGAAATAATCATCAATATATTTATCTACAGCTGAGGCAGAGTATATTGCAGCAACATCATGTTGTACACATGTTATTTGGATGAAACAAACTTAGACAAATATACAGGTTGAGTATGATGAGCCCATTCCAATCTATTGCGATAATAAAATCACCATTAGTATCTCGAAGAACCCAATGATGCACTGCAAGACGAAGAACATTCCAATAAAGTATCACTTTCTACAGGAATAGGTTACAGAAAAGAACATCAGGGTTGAGTATGTGGGAACAAAAGAAAAATTGGTAGACATCTTCACAAAACCACTTCAACGAGAATCCTTTTAATATCTTCGCCAGAGACTTGGAGTTATTTCTACTCCAAAATGAATTATTTTTGAATTATTATCTTATATGTCTTAGATTTACATGTGGAAGCACAATAAGAGGGCAGTTCAGTCAGGGGGAGAAACCCCAGATGGAAAGATGCCTTTTCCATTGATGACAAAGGGGGAGAGATTTATCAGATGCAGAGGAAAAATACAGAGGACAGAGCCAGGGGGAGCATGAGTGATATGATTTCATTATTGCATAAAAGTGTTACCATCAATGCCAAAGGGGGAGATTGTTGATCAAGGTTGGTTGTCATTGATGTCAACCCTTGAAGAAATCCCCATAGAATAAAGGTTGGGTAATGGACCCAAGATTGTTTTATGTAAATATGACTCATTATTGTCTTTCCATGGTTGATAATAAGTAGAAATGTATGAACTCCAAAGTGGTCCCCTTATGGTGAAAGCCCTCACAGGAAGACGCTTTGTGAATTGAGTTATCCTAGAAGTATGGTTAGCGAACCCATGCTTTTTTTTGGAATAATGAGATGAACGCCAGTGAACTTTTCAGTGAAAATATACTATATGGATAGTGCTTGTAATTTCATTTGCGGTGGTATTTGGAACGTCACATAACCCCTCACGGTTAGAGAGTTATGGCCATGAAAAGTTGGAGAACCCAGGTTTGGGTAATGGACCCAAGTTTGTTTGATGGATAATGGTATGAGTTTTGATATATTTTCAGGTAATACTATTCTATATGGATAGTAAATTTCATTCCATTTTTTATGGTATGTGGAATGTCACATAAATCCTCACAGTTTGAGAGTTATGGCCTTACGAAATTGGAGGACCCTCATATGTCATCTAGAAGCCCCAAAAGGTCAAAGTAGTCAAAGTGGTTTAAGAGATTTTAAAAGTTAAATAATAAAGTGAAGTGATGAGTGTACTATAATTCAAATTGAATACGAAATAAATTAATTCAATAATAAATTTAATGGAGAAATTAGAAGTGGGTTAACCCTAAAATAAGGAAAGTGGACAAACTGACCTAGAAGATGTGTTTAAGGAAGTTACTTGGAGAGTATAAATAAGAGGCAAGGCTCTCTCATTTAAGACACACTTGAGAATATTTAATAACTATAGGTTTTTGGGGTAACCAAATGATATCTAAGCTGAATTTCTAAGGAAAGTTAAGAAAAGAAGGTCGGAATTCAAGGAAGGATAAATTCTTTTGATGATGCTTTCCAAGGTATGTTTTTTTTCAGGTCATCTCACCATTTGAGCACTAACTTTTTTTTATAGAATGATTCAGACTGTGAAATATTTATGCCATTGAGGAAACATATCCAAGTATCTATGGTAAAAAATTATGTTTTTGGGTCGTTGTATTTTTGGAGTTACACTCCATGGAAAATAGGGTTTGTGGCTAGTCTTGAAACTAGTGAAAAACAGGTGTTTCAGGTAAAAACATCATAACTTCTTCATAAAAGATCAAAATTGAATAACACCAAATGTGTTGGCAAGATTAAATTCTTTAGTATTCTTTGTAACAGGTTCATATCAATTCAACAAATATTCCATGCGGGGAACTCTCTACAAGGTTTCTCTATAGAATAAGCTAGAATATAGCAAGGTGTGCCCTTTTTTCCATAACTCCTTTTCTGAGAGGTTCCAAGTAGTGAAACATGGAGGAATTGAATAAAACAAACTGAATAACATTGTATATCAGTTTCATTTCTTTATTCATTACAGGTACAAAGTAATTATTATTTCAAGTTAGGGTTGTTGACTAATCCAAAACTAGTCTTGTGAGACTAAAGAAACATTTGATGAAAATGCTAGTCTCTTGTTGTTAAAGTTAAGGAGGGTTTGCAAGTATGTGATCATATACACCAGGTTTATTACAGAGTTACAAATCATATTTGGATGAAGAAATTTATGAGGGATTTTTGTTGAGGTACAAGTTAGCTACATGGTTGAGACAAGTAGTTGTTGAGTTGGCACATACATGAGGTGTATAGTTGATGATGTCGGTACATATTGATGAGTCATAGTTGATGAGTACTTGAAAAATGATTGGTACAGACTTGGTTGCACTTGTTTATGTCACAGGTTGATTACAAATTGTTTGGTATAGGTTGGTGCATGGTTGATGCACTTGTTTATGGTACAGGTTGATTATAGGTTGAGGTACAAGTTGATGCATGGTTCAAGTTTATTGGTACATGTTTACAGTGGTATATCTCATAGTGATAGTGTGAAATTGATTCCATCATTCTAATTCTACTTCAAGGCGGTTGGACGGGGCAAGGAAAGGTGGTGGTATCCACCTTCCGGTTGTACTCGGAGAACATAGGGGGTTGTAGCCTCCTTTTGGTTGTAGCCAGAGAATTGGGGAGTTGGAGCTTCCCTCAGGTTGTAGCTTTAGAAACTAGGGGGTTGGAACCTCCTTCCAATTGTAGCTGGAAAATAAAGGAAGTTGGTGCTTCCAATGAATGTAATTCTTCAAGACATATAAGATAAAGAATTTTGTGGTTTTCTCCTTATTTGGGTTTCCACGTAAAACACTAGTGTACTGTGTATGTGTGTGATTGTTCATTTCGTATTTCTCATTATTGGACAATAATTCTACATTTATATAACACTTGGATTATTTGGAGAAAAAGGATTATAATTACATTATTACTGATTCACCCCCCCCTCTCAGTAATCCAACAGAAAGAGGAGAATGTGGGGGAAAAGAAAGAACAACTAGTGCAAAATCTAGGAAAACCAGTTGAGCATGAGCTATATTCAAATCATAATGAGTTGTCACCAGTCGAGCATGAGTAGTAGCCAACTCATTATGAGTTGGCAAATGAACCCGAGAAAAAGGAATAAATATGAAAAAGGCCCGCAAAGTTTAGGGGTGATTCTTAGTAGTTGTTTAGTTGTTGTTGAGAAGAATATTGTATATTGAATCTCCATTGTAGCATGAAGAACAAGCTTAATTCCATAAATATAATAAAAAGGAAAATATTTTATGGACTTAGCATGAGAGGGGGTGAACAACAGTTACTCTATGTATAATTGTGTTGTTTAATTATTATTCATGTTTGTATTGTATTAATTATTTCCTTTACTATGGATGGATGATTATCTGTGTTGATATAGTTGATAGATTAATGATAAGTAGCTTTAATTGTATGTTTAACAACTAAGTGACATGAATATGGACTGATATGAAAATAGAATTAAGTAACTAGTTTAGGTTAACTAAGATCTAGTGAATGAAAGGATCATGTAGGTATGATTGAGTGTGTTCCCCTTCTTTCCCTCACCGTTGCAGAATCTTGGTTCTTGTAGTTGCCATAAAGATACATCAAGTGATACTTCACCTACTTGAAGGTGATGCCGAAAGAGTTGGTATATGTAGGTTTTTTGCACTAATTAACTTGAACCCAGGGTATTGAACCTACCTGCATGTGCACCAACAAATGGTTATGTTGCCAGGACCCAGACACTGGAAGTGAGGGAATTTTTTGCAAACCAATGGGGAAGGAGATAATTGAATGGCTGGAACAAAAAGAGAAATGATTTTCTTAGAAGGAGAATATAAACCCTTGCATAAAGAATAAGAAATGGCTCTAAAGGTATGTGTACACAGATTTGCATGAGATCCTTTTCATTGAATTTCCTAATATTTTAGCAGAATGGCTGGAAAGATTTGTGGAAAAGACTGGTAGACATAGACCATATTCCCCAAAGAATTGGACTTCTAAAATAGTGAGAGGAGTGGACTCAATAAACAACAGAACGTCTTGTGTAGTGTAGTTTTGTCTGGAAAATATATTGGGACGCTACATAACATAATTTTCCATAGACTATACCCATGCTTACAATGTTGCAGAAAGAGACTTCTTTAAGGTCCCGCGAGGAATATTCATAAAATAGTTAGCTACCTGGATAAAGATGTTGCTAACAAAGTCAACAACTAAATAATTTTTCACCTAACAAAGGGAATGGGGTTGTTGTGTAGGAGATGACTTGAGGGTAGGAAAAATGGACAAAGGAAAGGAAGACTGAGAATGTAGGAGAAAGAGGAAGGGATATCAGAAGGAGAAGACAAATTTGGAGTTCTACGTAGTGGGAGAAGTTACAAGAAGTCAAGAAATGCAGCTAAAGAGAGAGAGAAATGTAGTCAGTACCTGGAACATCTTGTAGGTATATGTATCACATAAGTACAACATACAGAAGGAGAAGAAGAAGATATCCAGTTGAGTCTAGTTATAGAATAACCAATAAGTCCTTCCCGAGAGAGGTCCTCATGTGTGGCACCCGAATCTGACACAATGCTTGAAGACCTTTCCAAATCACTTATAATCAATAGGGTAAGTCAGAGAATCAATATCCAGAGAGGTGGTAGCAGTAAAACTAATCAGAATGAACCGACATCACTAGGAAGGGGTCCTACACACAACAACATGGAAAGGGTAGATAAAAAACTAAGACTTCCAGAGTTAAAATGAATTGGATAAGAATAACCCAAACAACGCCTGTTCATATGTGAAACCATATGGACTGCAAAGAATGTCTAGAATGATGGTGCAAATATCATGCAGTTGGAGACAACGTCTAGAGGAAATGTGTAGTCTGGTACATGAAACTCCAAAGTACAATGCCACTAGGTCAAATAAGGACATTATCAGAGATCACACAAGCCTTATTAAAAGAATTCAAGAAACTAAATTCCAAGTCAAAGTATATCAAAAAGAATAAGGAGATGAAGCAAGTATAGACTGATTCAATATGGGAGTTTGATTAAAGATTAAAAGATGTGATGAGGAGTTTAATGTTCCAAATACCCGATCAACAACATAGAGAGTGGTTCATTGCAGGCTTGCTACCTCACATACATAGTCATTTATTACAGAAAAAGGTTACATCACAATCAGACTCATTGGGAATTGTTATGAAGTTGGAAGCCTCTTCTATTGGAGACAATAGTGGAATGACGTAGATTCAAAACCAACTGGGTCTACTAACAATTAAATTGGAAAAAATCATAAAGGGGAAAGAGAAACAAGAACAGGTTTGGTGCACCAAATGAAAGACTGAAGGTCACAACAAAGATGAATGTCCATCCTTTGTGCAATACTTAACATCTGAAGCACCAAACCCACTACTAGGAGGAGGATGTTTCATGATATGCAAGAAATGGGGACATATCCCCCATGAGGGTCAGTTATTACAAAAATACCAAAGTACCCCAAGAATATTATTCTGTAGATTTTGCAAACAAGTGGGATGAAAATACAAGGACTATCACTCATTTTATTTAATGAGGGAGTGCACGACAGACATGTAAAGGATTCAGTTGGAGAATGTTGTGACAGAAGGGGAAGAGAAGTATAATAATCAAAGCGTATTTAACCAGGGAAAATGAGGATAATTTAGTAGGGGTTGAGGTAGAACAAACTTCGAGAGAGGAGGACAAGTCCCCATAATATGTTATAATTGTAACCAACCAAGACACCTAGCACAAGATATAACTATAACCAACCAGAACACCTAGCACAGGATTTCCAAAATCCTTGCACAACATGCACTTACTGTCAGGAATTAGAACATGTGACAAAGGACTTCCCACAAATGATAGAAAAATGGCAGGCCAGAGGGAATCAAAACAAAAACCCGAACATTCCAAATATATATGTTGAGATATTAGATGAAGGACCCAAAATAGAGGTTTTTACACACAGAGGAACCAAACTAGGGATGGATGCAACAAATTTAAGGAAACCAACAAAGCAGTGGGTAAAGAAATCAGAAGCACCTATACAAGCATTTGATCCATAGGGAGAGAAGGAGACCTACACAAATTCAAGCAAAGAAATATTTCGATAGGACTGGGTAGCATCCACATCATCTATGCCACCTATGGGGGATACACACCCCATTGATGATTATATCATGACCAGAGGGTCGATGGAGAAGATAAGTACCTTAGGAAATTTTTTGAAGAGTTTCCTAGAGATAGTCGAGGATGAAAAATAATTACACACATTATGCTCTATGATCAATCACTCTACTCAAGGGAAGGTAGTCCATACTAAAAGGAAAGTAGTGAACAAGATACTACGCAAGAAAAGAACCAATGGAGAGTTCAAGTTCAGTCTAGATATTAGATAATATGACATAGACAATGTGACCTTAGACTTGGGCTCCGATGTGAACGTATTACTGAAAAAAGACATGTGAAATGATGGGGAAACCCAAGTTATTTTTGTCACTCGTTCAATTGTGATTAGAAAACCAGTATAAAATAGTACCTATTGTAAAATTAATAGGAATACCTATGAATATATATGGAGTGTGCAACGTTGCAAAATTTGAAGTTATCAAAATTGTGGATGACATATAACCATATCCAGTGTTAATGGGATTGGAATGGGCCTTTGATAACCAAGCTATTATCAATTTTAAAAGGCGATAGATGATATTTGAAGTAGGAGAACTAAAAGTCACTGCGCCATTAGACCCAAAAGAAGGAAGGAGGTACATAGAACCAACAAAGGGTAATGCAATTGATAACTTGTACAACATGACTATGAGGATGGACGATTATGTTAACCTCACCATAAATGACAAACTGATTTGGAGAAGCATAAGTTCGTGCACATCAGACTTCGAAGCAGGTCTTGAAAATTGGCAACAAAGGATGCATGAAGTATCAACATGATGATATGTAGGCATGACCATATCAATATGTTGGATTGGAATAGAATTATGCAACCCACCTAAGTACGATGGGTTGATAGATATAAAAAAAATTGTACAAATATTCAAAGAATTAGTACCGGAGCAACACAGGCTACTAGCACTGGACATTGTATTGAAGGCTACCCTGAAAAGATGGTCGATGGCACACAAAGAAAATGTATAAGATTGGTGACAATGTAGGATACTAATCCAGGTGAGATTCGATATTGATGAGGGAAACATGACACAAAAGTATACAGGGGAAGAGAACCCAACATATCATGTTGTGCAGTGTGAAAAAGCATGGAAATTGGTCCCAAGTAGAGACTGGACACACGGGTTCATACATACCCTAGATACCATACCAAAGAACTAGTACCTAGAACTGAAGATGCACAGAGATACTACAGAATAGGATTACATAACTCAAAGGTTCCATGCAACATTTACCTTTCAAAATGAGTCACCCCTCATAAGTACAATACTACATGTGATTAAAAAAAAATATTTACCGAAGTAGAATCAATGGAAGTAATACCTATATGCAGCACACATAATGACTCTATGATGGTGCACGAGCTATTGGAATGTTACAATGTGACACAGTACGACCAGGATGATGAACATCCCCATAACGTCCAAGTACCAAAAACATAAGGGTAATGTACATTAGAGGGCCTAGAGCTGGAATCTACAACATACGTGTAAACAGTCAAGGCACAAAAAGTTAATCTTGGGACATAAGGATGCCCTAAGTTTGCACATATAGGAGAATACTGGGATGAGGAAACCGTAGAAAATAAAACATATCTACTCTGAGAATACCAAGACTTAGTCCCTACTACATTATCAGAAATGAAAGGGATAGTGGGAAAGCTAGAGGAGATGAGGATCCCACTAAAGCTAGGCACCAAACCAATGAAACAGAGACCCTACAAGTTGAATCCAATATATAAATAAAAATAAAGGAGGAAATAGACCACATGATAAAGGTAGGAGTCATCGAACCAATTAAGGAATCAAAATGGATAAGTCCCATGGTAATGTAGGACAAGAAAACAAGGGGTATCAAAATCTGTGTCAACCTGAGGAAACTGAATGATGCATGCCTGCAAGATCCATTCCCAACGTTGTTTATAGATGAAGTACTTGAAAACATAGGTGGACATGAATCCTATTCGTTCACATATGATTTCTCGGGATACCATCATACAAGAATTGCAAAGGAAGATAGATACAAAACTACATTTGTGACCGAATGAGGAAATTTTCAATACACAGTAATGTCGTTTGGGTTGAAGAACACACCCACAATATTTTCAATAGCAGTCGTCGCAGTGTTTAAGGAGTTTATTCAAAAGATTCTCAAAGTCTACTTGGATGAATGGGTTGTATTTATCTTGCTACGAGATCATGTCAAATTGTTAATATTGATGTTGGCTAAGTGTATACAACATCAAATATCCTTAAACCTAAAGAAGTGTATTTTTTGTGCAACATTTGGAATATTATTGGGACACATGGTATGAAAAAAAGAATTGATAGTTGATCCCACAAATATTGCAGTTATTCTGGACTTACAACCACCCACATCAATCAAATATTTGCACGCGACATTGGGTCATAAAGGGTATTACAAGAATTTTATCAAAGTATATGCACAGATTACAACCCCAATTCAAAAACTATTAAAAATATATGCAAAGTTCTAGTGGAATGATGTTTTTCAGAAAGGACTTGACACTAAAACAAAATTTAGTAACTACGATGATATTAATTTTCCCCGACTTGAACAAGGAATTTCATGTACACATGGATGCATTATCAATAACATTGGGTGTGATCTTTGTTGTGCTACTTATATGATTAGTATAATGCCCTCATTAATTATCAATTCGGGATTCGTAATCAATAGAGTTACAAGACACCAGTAAGAAAGGTAATTCTAATGTCATGAGAATAGAACTATTCTAAATTATGCATGCTGGAAACAAAGCAAGCTAGCAAACGGAAACACACTTTGGTTGTCTTTCAAAGAGAGGCTATCTACTCCATTATGGCACATGAAAGTATGAGATGGATTTGTTTTGACAGATCAACTCTTCTATATGACCCAGAAAGTTAACTATGCAATCACACTTCTGAAAGGGAAATCATCAATCATCACACATCAATCATCAAGACATAGCATAGGTAGTTCAATAGTCAATATACTGAGTATACTGTGGTTCACAATGTGTTGTTGTGAACTTCACTAGTTCTGCTTCAAATATGTCTAACTACTGCTGCCAACATTCATATCCATGAAACAAAATCAAATCCATAAAACAGAGAGAGCATATGAAAAACAAAGTAAAGATCTCTAAACAATCATATAATCGAAAATCTAAACTGAACTATACTACTATCATCTGAAAGGATCAAAGCTTCAGCTAGTCTAACATCTATACTATTGAAATCAACTACTAACACTAATATGTAGTAAAATTTCTTTAAATCCACACATTACTCTTACTCAAACTTCAAAACATAGAATCAAACTATGCTAACAACTCAACTCACATTCATTAATAAATGATCAATACATGGAGATAAATAATGTCCTTCTACTAAACTTCAACTTAGAATAGGTCTACAATATGTAACGCTGCTTCATATGATTTTTTATGCTAATTCTCTACTACCTCCACCATCCTTTCCATGACTATTTAAACAGTCTTAGTCGTGAAACACAAGGAGGTAAAATCTTTAGCAGATCAGTCAATTGCCAAATTTAAATATTTGGTTACATATTTTAAGCTTCATCCTCATGACACAAAGTGTATGAGGATGAAGCAAAAACAAACTAGCTTAACATAGCCTTGCTATAGCTTTGATGATTCAACAAACATCCAACAATTATATTGGTCATGATCTAGAGCTAAACTTGGTATATTTTGTTTCGTGTATTGGTACCGGATCATGACAGGTGAGATTTGGTAAATGGTACTGGATCTGAATACTACGTAACTGGTTGGTACCGGACTAGAATAGTCTTCGGCTATTGGTACCAAATTGCGACAATGAATAGTTCAGTACCGGATTTGAATGGAAGGTGCACTTGGTACTGGGTTCAGACAGTGACAAACTGGTGCATAAGTATCGGATGGTTGAGATGACACATAAATGATGGACTCATCTAGAGGTCATAGGTCACACGTGGAAATTTAAAACATTAGTACATGAAACATTTAGTCTCCTAGCTCAATAAACCACAAAATGCATGAATTCAATTATACTTTACCTTATGACCTCATAAATGGATAATGGTGGTGTTCTTTGTCATTTATCCAAGCTTAGGTAGGCCAAAAAGGTATAAATGAGGAGTATGATAGGGTAGTGGGGATGTCAATTTAGAGGCTCAACATTCCCCCATGCCAAAATCATTGCATGTCCTCATGCAACTGAAACTAACTCAAAAAATTTCAAAATTTGAGACTCCATTCTTTTTACTCTTGTGGATCAATGATGTTGATGGCTGAGGCTTCTGCTTTCATCTCCCTTTTTATGACCCTAACGTATTGTAATAGTCTTGGTACCTTATTAAGCTTATTAGAAGTCTCTTCATGGTCATATTGAAGTTGTTGGCTAGTTCCCTTCAGTTGCTCATTTTCCTTTTTGATATACCTGTCCAGTAGTTGGTATTTCTTCACTTCTTGTTTGAGTTCCTGGTTTTGCTTTTGCAGCTCCCCAATTTTTTTCTTCATCTTCTATTTTGTTAAGGTACTTGTTGGCCCCATTGTTTATGACTGGGTGTATTCTCTTTCCTCCACTTCCTCCTGTTACACATCAAAATCACTCAACTGGATAAGTGTCGCATATTCCTCTCAATTGTCGTAAGTGCCACAACTTCCTTACAACTTTCGCAAGTGTCGCAAGTTGGTTACAAGTGTCGCAAACGTTGTTGAATCCTACTTCCATGATGATGACACTAAGGAGACACTTAAAACATCTTACGTACTTGGTTTGAAGAAGGATAACTGGTTCACTGGAGTCAAAAAAATCTTAACACCTGAAGAGGGCTTCCAATCAAGAGTTTTGAGGGTGAACGCTCCCCTGAAACAGCCTTAGGAGCGTTGGTGCTCCCCTATAAGGCCTCAGGGAGCGTTATAACGCTTCCTTACCCCTCTGTAGGAGCGTTGCCCACTTTTGAAGCACTGGTGGTCCCCTTAAGCCTCTCTGAGAGCGTTCTAGCGCTCTGATGCCCCTTTTGAGGGAGCGCTCCCTAATCTGGGTCAGTTGTTAGCCCGGTGAGGAGAATAAGGAAGAGATCTTTCGAGATTAGGAGGCAGTTGTACTCGAATTCTTGGTTTTATCAAGAGATCCCTGATCTAAGGAGGAGGTTCCCAACTTGTTCTAAACATAACTCAAGAGGTTAAGCTCCTTCCAACCTATATAAGCAAGCTCTATGATGGTGGAAAGGAGGAAGAATTGCTAGCATGAAACCTATAATCTCATAGGAAATACACAGTCACCCAAAGGAGAAGTGATCAGTGAAGCTGTTGTCAACTAGGTTGTGGACCTTTCGAGCAAGGGTTAGACGAAGAGGACTTGACGAAGCTGTCGCATTCGCATCTACGATTGTAAGTACTGTTGTCATTATTCTCATCAATATGACACGCTTGGCCTGTTTCTTTCTAGTTTGTGTCTAATGTCTCATGAACTTATCACTAGGTGATAGATCTATTTTCAAGCTAATATCAATAGAGTAGGAAGTGGTCGTATCTTGTTTGCTTGCAGAACTCAGCGAGGAGAAAAAGATTGGAGCGCAACTCGGAGCGTGCAGGGACAAACGTCGTTTAAGAGGTACTTATGTTATCCTTCCCTCTCATGTATTATCTTAGATAGATTTGAAAGGAAGTTAGTGTCCATGTTAAGAATTTTTCTGTCTAGGGTTAAGGTCANGACAAACGTTGTTTAAGAGGTACTTATGTTATCCTTCCCTCTCATGTATTAGCTTAGATAGATTTGAAAGGAAGTCAGTGTCCACGTTAAGAATTTTTCTGTCTAGGGTTAAGGTCAAGCCTTAGAGGCGATCTACCTGTCCGCAGGGAGATTTTCCTACAACAGAAACTGGCGACTCCACTGGGGAAATAGCCTCGAATCGAAACCTCTTGTTTCGATTTCTCCTCATTTGACCTAGTTCTATCCCTTGATTGTTTCAGACCTGGTTCGCCCCTTTTCTGATTGGTTTCATGAGTTGATTGACTCCTTACCTTATCACACTTAGCATACTTGTCAAGTCTTAATCCCAATTTTTGGAATTTTTTGACATTTATGGGGCTTTCAGACCCTGGCGCCCCTGACCTAGTGTTGACAGAGCGCCAACGCTCCTAATACCTTAGCACAGAGCGCTATAACACTCCTTGCCCTTGGAAATAGAGCGCCAGCCTCTTTTTGTCCCAATGACCCTCCAGAACTGCCTTTCTCGGGGTTTGCCTCTGTGTCTCTTCTGCTGAGTCATCTAGTGAGTCAATTTTTCTTCCTTTTCAGCCTTGACATCTGCCTTTTTGAAGAATAAAACACCTTGTTAATTGGATCTCGTAGCCTTCTTCATCATTTTCATTGAGTTTTTTCTGTTGAGTGAAGTTTGAAACCCATGCATTGTTCTTCTCTCCTCATCAGCTGAGTAAAAACCTTGGTGAAGGTCATCAAAGGCCTACAGACCTCTTTATCTTGATTTGAGTCAAGGTCATTGTTCTTCAACTTTTGCGTTGGGTGTGAATTTTGTTTTCTCTTTGATTGTTTCTTTTTCTTTCACTTTTCGTTTTGATTGCAACGAGAGGGTGCATTGTTTGTACGACTTTCACTTGTGCTAATTTGATTTTCATTCGTACAAAGACAATTAGCAAGACAAGCATTGTGTTGAATTGATCTTTAACTCATATACGAACAATGAAAAAGCATCTCCATGATTGATTATGCATGTTAGAAGGCATTTGAAATTTTTTTGCATTACATCAGGATTTGATTGAGAAAAAGAATCGTTTGAGGACACTCCGTAGTTGTGCTTGTTAGTGAAAAGAACTCTCTCTCTCTCCCTTAGATAGTCGTTCATCGAAAGGAAACGACTGCTTATCATGTTCGATGCATTCTTTGGGTCTGAGTCATAATCCCATTTGTTTCACTTCCACACACCCCTTTTGCGTAAAGAACAGCCATAAAAATCAATGCTAATTAAAAGTTATCTAGAAATTTTTCTTTGCTAGGATCCTCCACCAACAGTAGAATAGGTGTAGCACTTTGGATTAGGCTGTGAGCATAACTCTCCAAATTTTCTAAAACAAACAGTAGCATCCTGAGTTAGGGAGAGTAAATCCAGTTATCGTATAAGTCTACCTGGGATCCCCCTCTCACACAGGGGTTACGCATGAGGTTGCATTCGGGTAAGATATGGGGACTAACCCTCCGTGGTTTAACTGATTGTGGTGGTTGGATCATATTATGGGGGTCACTTTGAGGTAAATCCACAATTACTGCGTGGAATCCTTCTAGTTGATTTCGGGCTTGATACCCTGCCTGTACGTTTCGATCGGACTGTCGACTGTTCCCGCCCAGGGGCTAACTGCAAATTGGTAACCTTAGTGGCCATAATCTTTAGGGTCTTACACAAGGTGACGGTGACGGGAAGTCTCACTGTACCTAGAACAGACATTGGTCAAACTCACTCGGGCTCCTTGGAGGGTAAATCCACAATTACTGCGTGGAAGCTTGCACCAAGGTGTAAGTCTGTTAAGCAGGTCGCCATTGTAACTGTTCCACCCTACCCCCACCCCTTATGGACTTGATCACGCGACGTTGGATTTCATCACCAACTAGTACGGTCATCAAAAGAAGGCCCTGTTTGCTTGGTTGTGATTCTTAGATTTTTTAG
>SNQJ01S0002234.1:98051-122982 GCA_010110895.2 Picea sitchensis
AGACTGTATGGAGGACTGATGCTACAGCAGCAAGAGACAACAACAAGGTCATCACAAGTGGTTGATTTTCTTCATGCATGAGCAAGTCTGTGTGTCAGAGCTAGGAGCCATCGAAAGGAGACCTATGACATCAAGGCTCAGGTTGTAAGTTTCACTTTCAATTAATTCAATACAACAATATGTCCCTTTCCCATAAAGATGATGTCACTTTATTACATAACTCCTTGATCATATGTATAGACTAGTTATTGAATATATTAATCTGCCTTTACTTCGATTGGTTTGTTCTGTTGTGATATGAACGGGACGAGAGCATTGGAGCAAAGCTTGGAACAATAGAGATCTAAGGAAAGCGTTCATAAGGTATGTCCATAACCCTTATCTCTTAGCTCATTCAATAGGTAAGATCTAGGGAAAGTGTATTATTCTGTCCTGTTTTGTTCTAGATCCAGGTGGATCTAGGGAGATCGGTTTGTGTCCGCACTCACGGATTTATCCTATAACACTTATCTCTTGATGAGGTGTCGATGTGAGAACAATTGAGGTGGTTTCATTATTGTATTATATATTTTTATCATTAAGATGAATACAATGTTGAGAATTAAGGCTTGAGGCATTTTCCACCAATCTTCTTGTCTTAATATTCTTATGTTTTATTTCTTCAATTGGTATCAGAGCCCTGTGATCCATGGAGCTTGAAATAGTGATCCATTGTGTTGGTTGAACCATGAAGGATTTTGATGCCTAGTGTGAAATCTGGATTTGTGTTGTGGCATAGTGCGCGTTGAGTGAGGAGTCCAGATCGTTGGAGAGAGGCATCCTGAGTTTCTAAGCTCCTGCAGCTTTTCGATGTATAAATCCATCGTAGTCTGCTTGTCATTGCATGTCTTGATGATGTTATAATCGTTCATAAACATGGGCGTCCACAGATAAATCTTCTAGCTCCGTCATGTACCATTTTAACTCGTTTTCAAATACTGTCGTGTTGAATCTCTTCACAAACCCTCCCTGATATGGCTCATTTCCAAGGCGAAGACCCAACAGTGCAATAGATCGCAGTTGATTTGTTCGAATTTGATTTGGTGAGGTGACTAGGCAGGTGTTATAGATGTCGGGCCGATCACTACCGAAATTCGAATCAAGCCACAAGATTCAATATTACGATCTGCATATCTCATCTAAACAAGGTAATCTGAAATTTGGTCGACTCGTGAATCTATGTTCTTCTCTATATTTTATCACGGTATCTCAAAACGATCTCTTCTAGCAATATTTTTAAGTGATTTGGGATCTACAGACAACGATCTAGTAAAGAGATTATATATCAAATCTATTCAAGTTTATAGATCAGATAAATGTGTATATGCTCGAGATCTGTAGATCTAAATAAAAAATTGTGATCTAGAAAGAACTCAGGTCGACTGGGGAAGAATCATTCCGAATCAAATCGGTGGTTGGGATCGAAGCCTACGGAGGTGTGAATTTGACCAGTTTGTGCGTGAGGAGAGGTTAGCCCATGGAGGAAAATTTTGTGTGCTCAATGGAGCAGTAAGCCTATCGGGGAAGCGGTAAGCCTGTCAGGGAAGCCCAAATTCCTATTGTTCAGAAGACAAGAGTAAATCGACAGCGTAGTTTTGAGGGGGCTATTGGATAACTAGCTTTTAGTATTATTCATATGGTCAAAATTATGTTATTTCCATTGCATTTCTCTTTTTTAGATGATCATGCTTTCATAATTATAGCATTAATCAGGTTCATTGATCATGAACGTTACAGAAACAAATTTCATCTTGTTTGTTGATGAATAGAGAATTGTCTTGGTTTTAGTATTTGGAAATTACAGGGATAATGCTAGAGAGATGCTACAGTGGAAGCTTGAGTTATGTTCAGAGGCAAAGCTTGAGTTATGTTCAGAGGCTTTGCCTGTTTGGATACTTCAATCCCCTAGCAATTTAATATCCAAGGAAGAACTCTCACATGGTTTATAACAGAGAAACATTTCACGCAACTCTGTTTACCTGTGCTCATAAACTAGATTAAAGCATCTCAGTTTTAAGATAGTGGAGAAAAGTTTTGTGGACCAGTGGAAAGAAAAAGGCTAAGTTGTTGAAGATCCAGAGTTGAGAAACCCCCAGATCCATGCATAAAAGAGACACGTCATGGAATTTTCATGAGAGAAGCGTCTCACCTGTGCGTGGACAGCTTGTACAACATTGGTATCAACGATAAATTCGTACACCAGCCGGGAATATTTGTTTTCATAGAGGCATCATCTGCATCAGTAAATGGTGCAAATGGACTTGTTGAGAATTTGGTGCAATCTGCATATGAATTTGGTGTGAGGTCGAGCTACAAAAGGACCATCTAGGGTTAGCGCCATTGATTCAAATTGTGTGATTACACACGGTGACAGGGGAGGCTCATCTGAAAACCTTTTTACAAGCTAGGATGGTATTGGGTTGGAAGGTGTATTCTCTTATTTAAATGTCTTTAAAGATTTGTCTGAAGAAAAAATAAACTTATGTATGCATATTATTTCTTTAGAGAGATCCAGATGTATAATTTTGTCTGAGTTTGTCCATAAGAGAATGACCTAAAGTTACCTTAGGGTACTGATACATACTCTTCCATAAAAGTTTTCCTAGTGTGCCCATGACAAAGAGTGCTCATATACTCATATGTTACTCTTTAGTAAAGATAATCCAATGAATACTATTGAAGTCTAGTTAGGGTGAGATAGTTACTTGTAGGCTAATATATTTTTTATCCCTTTAATCATGCTGAAATACTGGATAAAGGCAACCTCTAGGAATTGAAGTAGATTATGCATGGTTCTTTTAGGAATCATAGGTAAGGATTATGTCTTCTTTGTCAAGCAAGAAAACCAAAATAAATTAAAGATTCTTCCTTTTATCTAACAACATAACCAAAATAAATTAAAGATTCTTCCTTTTAGCTAGCAACAAAACCAAAAGAAATTAAAGATACTTCCCTTTAGTCAGCAACAGAACCAAAAGAAATTATTACTTCATAAGGGCTGCCATCTAATGTTGATCTAGCTTAAGTGGTTACTACATGGCTTTATACTTCATATTAATTGTCATAAGATTTTGAAACATGCTTAGCATTCCTTTGTCAATTAGGTGATGTGTCCTAATAGTATCGTATAAGTACTAGACTTTTGGTACCAGACTTCTAGTATCGGACTTCAGGTACCGGACTAGCACAGGACTGTTGGTACCGAACTAGAACAAAGTATTGTTGATGCCTACAAACTGATGTTTAGCAAGTTCATGAAGGGTCAAATAAATTATAGAAATGTACTTACAAAGATAAAATGTGAAAGTAAAACAAAAGGAGGTAAGAATCCATTATTACCTTCATCTTATTAGCAAAACACAATCCACACCTATGTACAAAAGTCTTAAGTAAACCAATCAATCAATGTGGATCAGTAGGAAGGTCTCCTTCCCTACTGATCACCTGCATATCTGAATTCTATAGTATACGAGTCAAAAATTCCTCTTTTGACAAGGGTTTGTTATAAATTCTCAACCGGTGGCCATTCACAAGTAATGGAGTCTGATGTTCGTCAATTGTATTTATCCTGATTGAACCATTATCATAGACAGTGTCAATTTCGTAAGGTTCCATCCAACAAGTAGTTAACTTACCTTTGAAGTTCTTGAATCTGCTGTCATACAACAGGGCTCAATCTCCTTGTTGAAAAATTCTCTTTTTGAGATACTTGTCATGCCATTTTTTTCTTTTCTCTTGAATGAGGGTGGTTCTTTGAATTGCTTCCTACCTAATTATGTCCATCTCATTAAGCTGTAAGAGTCTTTGTTGATGGGCTTCATCCAAGTTCATGCCAACTTGTACTGTAGTCCTGAAGGTTTTGATTTGGAATTCTATGGGGAGAAGTACCTGCTTCCCATATACCAACTCGTAAGGTGTATGTCCTATTGTATTCCACCTAGCCCAATCCTTGTGGTGTAAATGCACTATTTTGGTAAGAATGGACTCAATAACTTTGTTGGTAGATTCTACTTGTCCATTTTCCTGTGGATGGTAGGGTGTATATTTCCTTTGTTTGATTTGGTACTGTTCTGTAACAGCTTTGACTATATTAGAGGTAAATTGAGTCCCCTGATCAGTCACAATTTCTCGAGGTACACCAAATCTAGTAAAAATGTCATTAAAAAGGAAATCTACCATTGATTGTTCACTTGCAGCTGGTAAAGCTTTTTCTTCAACCCACTTAGTCACATAGTCAGTACATACAAGTATATACTTTTTCTTTTTAGATGTAGGGTTAATGGGCCCTACAAAATATAATGCCCATTTCTCGAAAGGCTCAATGACTACTTGGGATTGAAGTGGCATTTGGTCTCGTGCAGTAGGCTTACCCATTCATTGGAATTCATCACAATTGGATACATAGGTTTTAGCATTTTTGAAAATATGAGGCCAATAATAACTAGATTGCAAAACTTTATAAGTGGTCCTTTTGTCTGCGAAGTGTCCTCCACAAGGACCATCATGGCAAGCTTGAAAAATATCATGAATTTCATCTTCCCTTACACATCTCCTGATTACCAAATCTGGTCCTGTTTTGTAGAGACAATCATCATGCCACATGTAGTTTGCACTTAGCTGAATTACTTTCTTTTTTTCTCTAGGAGACAATTTCTGAGGCATCTTCCCTGTCACAAGATAGTTATCTACATCTACATACCAAAGAGTGAATGTAGAAATAAAAAACAAATTTTCATTAGAGAAGTTATCATCTACTAGTGCGTTATCTCCTAGATGAATTATTCTAGATAAGAAATCAGCCACAAGATTATCCTTACCCAGTCTATCAATAATATTGATATTAAACTCTTGTAATAATAACAACCATATTGTAACTCTAGGGTTTGTTACAGGTTTGTTCATTAAGAATTTGATGGTTAAATGATCAGTGTGTACAAAATCTTGATATCGTGTACTATAGTGTCTAAATTTATTGATAGCATGGACTACAACTAACAATTCTTTTTCTGTGACCGTATAATTAACTTTGGTTGGGGACATATTTTTACTAACAAAGTAAATAGCATAAGGCATCTAATTTTCCCTTTGTCCAAGAACTACTCCAGGGGCTGTGTCTGAGGCATCAGTACACATATGAAAAGGAAGGGACCAATTTGGTCCTTGTAATACAGGGGTAGTTGACAATTTCTGTTTTAGAATCTCAAAAGATACTTGGCATTCATCATCCCAATTAAATTTATCTTCTTTAGATAATAACTTGAATAAAGGGGTAGCTAAGCTTGTGAAATTGGGAATGAATCTTCTATAGTAGCCAGCATGCCCTAAAAAGATGTGAACTTCCTTTTGTGAGGAAGGTATTCTGATTTGTGTGATAATATGAATTTTCATAGGATCAACTCTCATTCCAAAGCCAGAGATGTGATGTCCCAAAACAATGCCTTCAATGAGCATCATTTTTTTATTTTTCATTACTTAGAGAAAGATTATTTTCCTTACACCTAATCAAGACTTTTTACAGAGTGGTCAAATCTTCCTGGAAGTCATTTCCATGGACAGTAAAGTCATCCATGTAGACTTCTACACAGTCGTTGGTCAAGTCAGAGAAAATGGCTAGGAAAACCCTTTGAAAAGTAGTTGGGGCATTTCAAAGTCCAAAAGGAAGGACTCTATAAGAATAGGTTCCCCATGGGCAGGTAAAAGTGGTCTTCTCTTGGTCTTCGGGTGCTATTTGTATTTGGTTATAACCACTAAACCCATCTAGGAACAAAAAAAACTTCTTTCCAGATAGGGTATTCAACACCTGATTAATAAATGGTAGGGGAAAATAATCCCTATGGGTGGCTTTGTTCAATTCCCTGAAGTCTAAACATATTCTCCACTTACAATTTTTCTTGGGAACTATGACAAGTGGAGATACCCATTGACTATCTGAAATGGGGTATATGAGATTGGCTTGAAGGAGTTTTTGGAATTCTTCTTTTACAATATCTTTGAGGGTTGGATTCATCCTTCGCTAAGGCTATCTAACTGGTCTGATTTGGTCATTAGTGTAAATATTATGTGTGCATGTGTCAGGGTGAATGCCTTTCATGTCTGCATAATCCCATGCAAAGGCATCAAATTGTCTTTGGAGAATTTCAATTACTTGTGTCTTTTGTTCTGGCTCCAAACTAGAGTTGATATACAAAGGTTTTCCTGGGATAATCTCAACAAGTTCAGTACTTTATTCCTTCTCTAAGGAAGATGGTGATAAAGTATATAATTGAGTGATATCAGGGTGCCAAGTTTGTTGAAATTCGGAACTAAAAATGTGTGACAATTCAAGGACCTAGGATATTCAATGCGGTTTGTATCAGCCAAACATAAACTTAAGACTTGTTCATCTGATTGTTCTTGCATTCCTCTTACTTGTTCAAGTGTTAACAGGGGTTTGATGCAATCTTCCTCTCCATAAGGGTTTTCTAGCCAAACAGGTATTTCTTGTGTCAGTTGGGCAAGAGGGAAGAGAACAAGTTTTTGGCTATGTGTGCCATTGGATATAGTCATCTCGTCGGACCGACAGCTGCTAAAGGCATATGTTGTGGACAGTCAAGGGAGGTCAAGAACCACAGGGTGTCCTGGTTTGGAGGATGATTTAGAGTAGATGACTAGAAAGTCTACTGGGTATTCCCAAGAAGCTAGAGTGATTGTGATATCATCCAAACTTCCTACAGGGCTAATGACTGATTTATCTGCCAATTCTATCATGGTTTGGGTTGGTCTCAAATGGTTGATTTGGAGTTTTTGAATAGTGTCAAAAGGCATTACATTAATTGTTTCACCCAAATCAATGAGTGTGTTTGGTAAGGAAATACCATTAATTTCAACAGTGACCACTGGATTCCCAGGGTCATTATATTTATATGGAATTTCTGAAATAAATTCAGATAATTGTCCTACTACCTGAACAAGGGGAGGTTCCTTCTTCTTCCTTCATGTTTTCTTAATACAAATATCCCTTATGATTTTGGCATATATGGGGATATCTTTGATGGCTTGCAACAAAGGTATTTTTATACATACATTTCGTAATTCATTCTCTATATCTTTGTGCAAGGGTGGGTCAGGTTTCTTCACTAATAGTCTTTTGGGGTAGGGTGGAAGATTAACTTGTTGAGGTACTCCTATGGACTGAGAAATGATTGGAATAGGAGGGGAAGTATCTTCTTCTACAGGGGTGGTTTGAGTGTTTTCTTCCTCAGAATGTTTATCATTTTCTTCCTGAATTACTACTCCAGGATTTGATTGATTTATAGCCTTCCCTTATCGTAGTTGAATTTCATAGGTGGGAAAGGTTTGAACTTCTTCATTCTGCACAGGGTGGGTGGGTCGATTATTGGGGTTAGGGATTGGCTGGGTAGGGATTGTTTTTGGTCTAGGAGGGTTGTGGGAAGCTTGGTTTTGTGGCTGTTGATTGGCATTTATAGGTACTTGTTTCTACTGGTTAAGTTTCAAGGGGACTGTAAATTGTTGTTGTATAGGAGGTGGAAGTCAAGATTGTATCTACGGTGGGTTAAATCCAGGTAGTAATTGGGAAATGTTTGCATGATACTGTGGATATGTAGGGTAAGAGGGATTCCCATACACAGGTCCCCTCTAACCTTGTTGCCAAGGTTGAGTTTGAGCTTGTTGAGGTGTCCATTGTGTATAGTATATTGGGGAAGGACCCCATTGTTGTTGTTGATACTGTGCATTAGGGTCATAAAATGCATTGGGGTTTTGTGCTCTCCAAGGTCTTCTGGAAGGATATGATTGTTCTTGTGAGATTTTGCCTCCCCTATACATGGCTTGTAGCTTAAGCAAAGTTGGACACTCATATGTGGGGTGCTCTAGAGTACACAGGCCATAGATTTATATGACATTTAATGGGAATTCTTTCTCACCATGCTTCTTTCAACATCTAGGACAAAAAATTGCTAAAACATCCTCTTGTTGTTTCTTTTTCAGTTTTAGGGTATCTAACTAGTTGTTGATTGTGCTCAAGATGTTTGTTTTAAAGTTCTCCAGTAAGTTTCCTAACTCAATTCTGGTGACAGTCCCTGAGATTTGTCTTGTATTTCTGCTAAAAGAATCTCTTGGTGCTTTGCCTATTTTAGATAGTCCTCTTGAGTATCTTCTACAATAATCTGCGATCTATGAAAAATGCTTTTGGTGCACATCTCCTGAACTTAACAAGTTTAAAACTTCTATCCAGTCATCTCTAATGCCTTTCAAAATACAGTTCTTACTACAGCTAGGTCTGTGGTGAATAATTTTGATTTCTAGTAGTTGTATAAGAACCTTTCTAAGTAGTCTTTAGGGCTTTCATCTTATGTTTGCTACATTTTAAAAATGTCATTTTTAGCATTATCCTTACAATAGTCTTGGTATTTCCGTAAGAATGTATCTTTCATCTAATGCCACCAGATAATTGTGTTTTCTCCTAAGCTCATGAAACATCTTAAGGATGAATCTTTCATTGTGGTAGGGAAGAGATTAAGTTTATGGGCATCGTCTGAGTAGTTATAGATTCTACATAATATGTCAAACTTGAATAAAAATAAGTCTAGATCTTCAGTTGACATACCTCAAAAAGTGGGTAATGATGATAGTGGGATGTTTTTCATGTTGATGTTTCTGGAAATATCCAAGATTGGAAACCCAAAGGTCTCAGTTTCAGTGTCTTCATTTCCTTCTTCTTCTGCCATTTCTCTAGGTGTTCTTACTCCACTGATGGATGGTTCAGAAAATGGGTTTTTTGTGTCTCCTTTAGCAGACTCACATTCTGTCTGCCCCAATACTGATTCTTCCATTTTAGGTTCTTCTTCTGGAGCCTCACTGGCTCCCCTTGAACTTTCTCCTATTGGAATTTTTCCTGCACCAGAGTTAGTTGGATTACTGGGGGGGTTGAATCTTAGAGCTTACAAATCTACCTTTATTAGAATCTTTAGAGCTTACAAATCTACCTTTATTATCTCTATATCTATGCATAAAATGAAAATTTGATTCTTAACTGAATTGAAAGTCCTAATTCTATCTAGAAGGTAAGAAGGCGACCTGGCTTCGGAGAACCCCACTCTAGTGGTTGTGTGGCTCTTTGCTCATGTATTAAATGTTTTATCCTCCTCCCTCAAGCATCCTTTAAAATAAAAAAACTATGCAAACAATCTAAGCTAAAAATCACTTCCTACCATTTGCAACTCCCTGACAATGGTGCCAAAATGTTGTGCTACTTATATGATTAGTATAATGCACTCATTAATTATCAATCTAGGATTCGTAATCAACAAAGTTACACGACACTAGTAAGAAAGGTAATTCTAATTCCATGAGCATAGAACTATTCTAAATTATGCATGTTGGAAACAAAACAAGCTAGTAAACCGAAACACACTTTGGTTGTCTTTCACAGAGAGTCTATCTACTCCATTATGGCACATGCAAGTATGATATGGAATTATTTTGACAAATCAACTCTGCTATCTGACCCAGAAATTTAACTATGCAATCACACTTCTGAAATGGAAATCATCAATCATCACACATCAATCATCAAGACATAGATGGGTAGTTCAATAGTCAATATACTGAGTATGTTGTGGTTCACAATGTGTTGTTTTGAACTTCACTAGTTCTCCTTCAAATATGTCTGACTACTACTGCGAACATTCATATCCATGAAACAAAATCAAATCCATAAAACAGAGAAAGCATATGCAAAATAGAGTAAGTAAAGATCTCTAAACAATCATATAATCGAAAGTCTAAACTGAACTATACTACTATCATCTGAAAGGATCAAAGCTTCATCTAGTCTAACATCTATACTATTGAAATCAACTACTAACACTAATCTATAAGGATGTTGACCTTTGTTGGGCAGTGGGCCCTTGTTGCTTCAACAAGTCAGCGACTAGAGTCTACAGTAAACTTGCTTTCAATCCACACATTACTCTTAGTCAAACTTAAAAACATAGAATCAAACTATGCTAACAAATCAACTCACATTCATTCATAAATGATCAAGGCATGGAGATAATAATGTCCTTATAATAAACTTCAACTTAGAATATGGTCTACAATATGTAACGTTGCTTCATATGTTGTTTTATGCTAATTCTCTACTACCTCCACCATCCTTGCCATGACTATTTAAATAGTCTTAGTCGTGAAACAAAAGGAGGTAAAATATTTAGCAGATCAGTCAATTGCCAAATTTACATATTTGGTTACATATTTTAAGCTTCATCCTCATGACACGAAGTGTATGAGGATGAAGAAAAAACAAACTAGCTTAACATAGCTTTTCTATAGCTTTGATGATTCAACAAACATCCAACAATTATCTTGGTCATGATCTGGAGCTAAACTTGGTATATTTTGCTTCCTGTATTGGTACCGGATCGTGACAGGTGAGATTTGGTAAATGGTACCAGATCTAAATAGTACGCAAGTGGTTGGTACTGGACTAGAACAGTCTACGGTCGTTGGTACCAGATCGCGATAGTGAATAGTTCAGTACCATATCTGAATGGAAGGTGCGCCTGGTACCAGATTCAGACAGTGAAAATCTGGCACATAAGTACCGGATGGTTGAGATGACATAGAAATGATGGACTCATCTAGAGGTCATAGGTTACACGTGGAAATTTAAAACATTAGTACATGAAACATTTAGTCTCTTAGCTCAATAAACAACAAAATGCATGAATTGAATTATACTTTACCTTATGACCTCATCAATGGATAATGGTAGTGTTCTTTGTCATTTATCCAAGCTTAGGTAGGACAAAATGGTATAAATGAGGAGTATGATAGGGTAGTGGGGATGTCAATTTAGAGGCTCAACAATCTTCTCATATCCAAGGGAGGGAGAGATAGATCACCCAATCGCTTTTGCAAGCATGAAACTATCAACAACGGAGAAAAAATATACCACAACAGAACGTGAGGGATTGGCTATGGTCTATGCACTGTAGAAGTTCAGACACTACTTACTAGGATCACACTAATTACTAGGCTCACACTTATTTCATAGACATTGTCAAGTTCTTAAGTACCGAGATGGCCCCTTTAGACATGATGGTCATGCAGAAAAGAAGTTGGTAGTAAAGGCTACAGACTACCAATTAATTTCAAGAGGATTATATAAACTGGGCATAGATGGAATACTACGATGTTGTGTCATCGAACACAAGAGATGAACTATATTGGAAGAATTGAACGATTGAATAATAGGAATACATTATGTAGGTAAAAGTACTACGTAGAAGCTATTACATATAGGATTATCATGGCCTACACTCCATAGGGATGCTAAGGAATACTGTTTGACCTACGATGTTTTCCAAATGAATGAAAACCCTCCAAAAGGATGAGATTCCATTGCAACCCGAAGTAACATTATAGTATTTTGATAAATGGGCCATCGAATTCATTGGACCAATGATTAAGGCTACAATAGTTATCAAAGATAGTCTGATTGGCACCTACGCAAGGAGCATGCAAAACCCAAGAAGGCGTAACAGAGGAAGCATGGACTAGGGTATCAATGCAATTGACAGTAGAGTGAAAAGTACTAAAAATCCCATTAGATACATTCATATTACCAAACATCAAAGAACATGAGAAGATAGAAGGACTAAGTCATGTGGACCAAGTCATCTCCCATATGTTAATGGAATTATTACATAGTTTGCACACCGGGAACACGCAAGAACTTTGATTTCGGGTAGACGCCGCAACCAGTGAATTGGATAAAGAAGAAGCCAAGAAGGTGGAACTACATAAGCAATACAACATTGCACTACAGGAAAAGTGAACAATAGAACATTGAGTGGAACTCGCAGAAAAGGAGAAGAGTGAAGCAGAGGGACAAACAAATAAATCTAGGACAAAGAAGAGTGAAGCGAAAGGAAAGGTCGAGAAATCCTTAAATGACAAAGTTGAGGCCGAAAAAAAGGTCGCCAAATCCTAGAAGGAGAAGGATGAAGATGAATAGATGGCGCATAAATTCCACACAACAATCCAAAAATGATGCAAGGAGCTCCCAGAAGTACCGATGGTGGTACATGCATGGTAGAGGAACATGTAGTAAATATTAGTGAGGCTATCATATTCCTTTGCATGAATATCACAAAGTTGGAAGTGTGTGTAACACGAGGGACACCATCGAAAGAAAGAGCAAAAAGGGAAAGGAATGTGTAGACAATGGTGGAGAATATCAAAATCTTGGAACATGAATGCATAAATATGTGCGACGAAGGAACATGCATCTGGACAGATATTACAAACAACCCAGAGCTACAAGAACTTTAATATCAAATAAGGATTGTGTAGGAACAAGTGAATCGGGCCAGTAAGTACATAAATACTTTCTCACCAACATAAATAATGACGACACTCGTAGTTAACAGGAAACTATACCTTGCAGTGGAGAAGAGGATGGAAGAACAACGAAATATCACACAAGATTTGGGACCGCGATAGGACGAAGCCCTCAGGGTACTAGAAGAACTATCTACCTTGCAAAGCATCATGATATTAGAAGTGCAAGAAACCATGTCCAAACTGACTAGTTTGATAGCGAAGGTGATGGAGGAAAATGTGAACAAGGAAGCAAAAATCACAACAGTAGTACAAACAACGAAGGACAGTCTCCAAAAATTTACTGAGGCATGGAGGAGCATGCCACAACAGGCCTAAGTGGCTCAGGAAAAGCCATAGGTGAGTGTTGGGGGCTTGTTGGGAAGGAATGTTTGGGAATCGAACTGTGAGAAGAGATGAGGTGCAAGGAAAAAGCACAGGATCAAGAAGATCAAGAAAGAAGAGAGAAGAAAGAGGAGAAGACGAGGGAGAAGAAATAATGGCTAGTGAAAAATCCAAGAAAATCAGTCGAGCATGAGTAGTAGCCAACTCAGTATGAGCTAGAAAATGAACCTGAGAAAAAAGCATAAATATGTAAAAGGCCCGTGAAGTTTAGGGATGATTCTTAGTAGTTGTTTAGTTGTTGTTGAGAAGAATATTGCATATTGAACCTCCATTCTAGCGTAGAGCTCAAGCATAATTCCATACATATAATAAAGAAGAAAATCTTTTGTCGACGTTGTTAGCACTCAAATTTGTCTTTTAAAATTTGAAAGTGTTTTGAGCATATTTACATTAAATATTGTCAAAGTTTTGATCTTTGGCAAATTGTCATGAGCTCTGATCTTCCATCAAACCTTGATATACCTCAT
This sequence comes from Picea sitchensis, assembly GCA_010110895.2. Classification (NCBI taxonomy): domain Eukaryota; kingdom Viridiplantae; phylum Streptophyta; class Pinopsida; order Pinales; family Pinaceae; genus Picea; species Picea sitchensis. The sequence goes on from SNQJ01S0002234.1 coordinate 111,347, forward strand.
CATTGTCCAGAAGGTCTTTGGATCTGCCATATTGACCTTCAAAATCAAAAAATGATAAATCCTGCCCAAGATTTTTTATTTGGATGTGTTCCTAGTGTTTATTGAGCTTTTATAAAAAAATATCAAAACAGGAGTGGTGTGTGCTAAGTGACCTAAGCCCTTAATCCAAACCTATGCTTTTTTCCCTATGCCTAAGTCTATTCATATTTTAAGCTCTATATGCATTTGCAATTTGTTTCTTTTACTTAACCTACCTCTCGGGTTTTTCCTTTTTAACCAAAAGATAAGGACCCACAGGTCCAAGTCCAAATTCACATGCTATGATTTAAGCTAAGCCAAGACTCAAGTCATACGACAACATACCAAGCCTAGAGCACCAAGTCATGAGTTAGGTTATGAGTGGACATACAAAGTCAAGCCATGATCCAGGCCACATGTTTAATTCTCATACTAAGCCATTAGGATAATTCTTATGCTAAAGATCTCTCAGGTTTTATGAACCCACGAGCGAAGCTATGTAGCCAATCTTTGAGTCAACCTAAAAATCGACAATAACAAGTTTTGCATGTACTGAATTATGGCCAAATGTCTCCATAGTTTGAAGGTATCAACGCTGATATTACAGAGATACCAGTATTGGTCGCTAGATTCCAGATATGTCTTAGTAAAACGTGAAGGTATCGCCATGCCCCCAGCTGAAAAGGTTTGGGTGTCTTACGATCACCAAATTGACACACAAGAAATGAGTCATACCACACAACATCCAGGTCTAAGCCACAGATTCATCCACAGTTCCAAATCACAGGTCCAACCAAAGCCAAATTATAATGTTAAGCCACAAGTGAAGACTTCAGTCAACACAAGCCCATCGCAGGTGTAGAGCTTACAAAATACAAGCTCAAACTCAGAGGCGACAGGTCATGAGTTTGCAGGTGTCGAAGACTTTGATGACATCCCTGATGCTAGGTATGAGTTCGATTTTTAGTAAGTCAGTTCTTGTAACTTGATTTCAGGATTTTTCAAGACAGAGGGAGGCGAAGGCATTATGGAAAGAGGGCTACGATGCTTTTGGCAGCTGCCGCATTCAAGGGAGTCACTATGGGATTGCTTGTAGATACGTTCATGGACATTGATCCCAGTATAATGGTGAGTGCATTTGTTGGCACCTCGTTAGCATTCGATTACTTTTTGGCAGCAACAATCACAACTTGGATACAAAAATTCATATTTCTGGGAGGGTTTTTAGGTTCGGGTGTGAGCATATTGATGTGGTTACAACTGGCAACTTCCATCTTTGGTGGTTCTTCGACAATTTACACATTTGAGATATACTTCAGTCTTCTAGTTTTCCTTGGGTATATCATGCCCGACATATAGATAATCATTGAGAAAGCAGACCATGGAGACTATGATCATTTGAAACACTCAATGGACATCTTCATTGACTTCGTTGTTGTATTTATTTTCCTGTTAGTCATAATGGCAAGGAACTAAGACACTGACCTCTGAGGTTTCCATTCCAGGATGTTTACAAGATTAGTAGATCGATGGAAGGTCCAAGTTGTTAATGTAGAATCTACTTTTATTTACAGCATTGAACCATGCCCCAAATTGAAATGGTTGAGAAAGTATGTTGCAGGGGACAATATCTGCGCTTTACTCAAACAATCGAGAGCCATTGGAAGCAATTCGATCTGTTCCTTTAACATATCCCAGTGTTCTTGGAGAGCCACTACACAGAGAGTTTTCAACTCCGCAAGCACATCACAGCTATCAATGGAGATTCACGACCAAGAAATGAGCAGTCTCTATCAGATTTCCAACAACTTCAGGGTCAAATTTTGGATCAGGACCAGCTACGGTCGACAACAGAGTCTGTGTTATTTGTTTTAATTGTGCAATGCAGTAGTCACATACTTCAGGCATAATTTCTTTTGCTTTCTTTGGAAATGTTGTCTGGCATAAATTTCATAAATTGGGATTCATTTCTATCATCTCTCCTTTCTTCTGTATCTGTGGCAGAAAATTCATCTGCCCAGAGTAGCCAAGCGCATATTGGGATGCCATCAGTTGGCTCAGCAGCAACAGGAAACACGATGCCAATTATGACTATGCCTAATTCATCAGTAACAGAAGCTTCCAATCCATCTTCCCCAATGACCTCATTGCATATTATTGGCTCACCTCCTCGTGGGGTAACTGATCCAGCATCAAGTGTAAATCAATCTCCAGTTAAGGGTTCTGATTTATCCTACAGTGGATAGCACATCCCCTCAAGGGGTACTAGATTCTTGAAGGAAGTCACAGGTAATAAAGGATTTCTAAAGACTTCCTTTTCGGTGGCTAGTCAGGCATTCACAACTATCTTTTTCCATTGAAAGTAGAGCTTTCAGTGGCTTACATGTTCAGATTTTAGCTCTTTAGTCACCGAAAGCGCAGGGAAGGGCAGAAAGCCACTCTTTTTGCACATTTCTCATTTTTTTTTGCTCCAATTGGTACGAGAAGGGTTTCTAAGTGATGATTATAATTAAGAGCATCCGTTTTACTGCTCTGTTTTAGTTGTGGAGGTGTCAGCAAAGTCAGTAAGATAAAACTTCATATCTATTTTTGGCAAAAGATCACTTGACGGCCAAGGTGGCATCCTCAACCTTTGAAGATTTGTTACAGTTGTTAAAGAACATGAAGCACTAGATTTGGATAAGGGTTTGACTTCCCTTTATATAGGATCTGTTCCTATAAGTTTGCAATTAGTTTTGTATTATACTATTCTTAGTATTCTCGATCCATCTTCATAGGATCTCATTTGTATAATGTAAAGGCTATAAAGCCATTCAGTCTTGGAGGTTGAAGGGGGAGAGTCCTTGAGGACCAGGTGGTTCGACTTTGAGTTTAGCTACATTGCTACTGTAATAGAGACCCTTTCTAGTATAGCCAGGCTTACAAGCTTCTTTCATCGGTGTTATCAGACCTTCTCTTTCTTTTCTGTTTTCATGCTTATGAGTGAATGCAATTCTCTATCTATGCTTATATAATCCATAGGTGACTTTCATCTCACCATATGATTGTTAGGCAAAGGATCATAGGTGATTATAATAGTTTCTTAGACCCATCATACTTATTGTTTTATATAATGTGTGATCTAGTTTAGTGATTAGTTCTGTTCTACTTGATATATTATTTTGTCTGATTTCATCTCTTGAAGGCCTTGTGTTGTTTGATATCCCTAGATAGTATTGAACACATAGTCCAATTAGTTAGATATTCATTTTGATCGGACCCCTTACCCATCATTGAGTTAATCATTGAGAAAATAGTTACAAAAAGGTTAAGTTGCTAGGCATCTCTGAGATACAGCCTAGGAGAGTTTCCTAGAGTGATAACAAATTGGCGCCATTGCCGAGGAGAGGAGATTGAAGCTCAACTTCCTTGGGAGATGACAAGAACCAGATTTGATGATATACAAAGTCTGGACACATTTTCGGTTGTAATCATCTGTCTGGCGACTCCATGAAAGATAGATTCATTGGCGGCTCCATTGTTCTGAAATCTATTGGCGAATCCACTGGTATGAAATGAACAAGATCTTAACTAAGAGGTATGCCTTCTGTGATTTTGAAAATATTGTTGGTTTCCCTAATCTAGTACCTACTAGAGATGAATGGGAAAGAAGTATTCCCAAGTTTTGAGGAGAAGAGTGGGAAGTGTCCGCTGAATACTTGCTGGATTTTCATGACTTTATTCATCGGCTTGAAATTGTGCATGAGGATGTTCAGATCTAGCTCTTTGGGTTTTCTTTAGAGGGGATCGCTCCTGATTGGTACCGGTCACTTTTGTTTGCCAGTATCATCTCTTTGGTAGATTTTCATGCTGTCTTTCATTTGTTTTGCAAAGAAATATTTTCAGCTGATCTTCTATATCCCGAATGTTGTCATGAATTTCATTTATTGACTAAAGACTCAGATAGTCATGAAGAGTATACTATTATAGGGGATACCTGTCATTGTGACCTAGATATTGATGATCTTCACAATGGTATCCATAGTATAGATGCTTTTGACATTGTACCAAATGCATTTACTATCTTAAATTGTCATGAAGATCAGATTGTCCCATTTGAAAACTTGAAAAATGATAAACAATTTTTTATTTTAGCATGTGACAGAGTTGAATCTGTAGCAGATACTCAGGGCAACCCTTAGTCTTCTGATTTGCAGACAAAGAAAGATAATCAACAGATTGGCATATCAACAGATAACAGTTTCAAATCTGCAGCAAATACTGAGGACAATCTTCAACTTTCAGATTTGTAGACAAAGGGAAATTGCAGCGTACATGAAGAGGAAGATGATGAGCAGAAAGGTTTTGATCAGCAGTGCATCATGCATGTTTCTTTGGCCGAGGTTGAGCAGCATAGAGTTAAATATGAGATCACTGAAAGCCATCAACATAAGTACTTCAACTTTCAGTTGGAACACCAGCATAAAGATGTATCCCCTTATGATTTCGATGACCCTATTTCCGATTATTTGGAATCTATGAGCAGCATAAATGTCAAAATATTTATGTTAGAAGAAGGATGGTTATGTCATCCTTTTAAAATGCATTTCTGCATTCTAAGCATTCCTTTACTTTTCGGGTCCAGATCAAGAATGTTATCAGTGAATCATTTTCTTAAATGGCTTCATTGGAAGTGTGATTTCACTTGATTAAGAAGCAGTGCAATGTGTTAATGTAGGAATAGGAAGAAGAATAAGCTCGTCAATGAGAAGATAGATTGTTTTTCAGTTGTTGGCTTGCTAAGAAAGCGAAGCAGGTTGCTAAGTTTTCATGGGATCAGTTGCACAGGCCAGATGAATCCATGCCCAATAGTAAAGGCACAAGGTCTGCCAGGTTCTTGGAGCCTCACAGGGAGGTCTCCATCCCAGTTGGATCCAGATGTTAGCACTCAAATTTATCTTTTAAAATTTGAAAGTGTTTTGAGCATATTTACATTAAATATTGTCAAAGTTTTGATCTTTAGCAAATTGTCATGAGCTCTAATCTTCCATCAAACCTTGATATACCTCATCATTGTCCAGAAGGTCTTTGGATCTTCCATATTACCTGCAAAATCAAAAAATGATAAATCCTACCTAAGAGTTTTTATTTGGATGTTGGTGTGTGCTAAGTGACCTAAGCCCTTAATGCAAACCTATGCTTTTTACGCTATGCCTAAGTCTATTCATATTTTAAGCTCTATATGCATTTGCAATTTGTTTCTTTTACTTAACCTACCTCTTGGGTTTTTCTTTTTAACCAAACGATAAGGACCCACAGGTCCAAGTCCAAATTCACATGCTATGATTTAAGCCGAAACTCAAGTCATACGACAACATACCAAGCCTAGAGCACCAAGTCATGAGTTAGGTTATGAGTGGACATACAAAGTCAAGCCATGAGCCAGGCCACATGTTTAATTCTCATACTAAGCCATTAGGCTAATTCTTATGCTAAAGATCTCTCAGGTTTTATGAACCCACGAGCTAAGCTATGTAGCCAATCTTTGAGTCAATCTACAAATCGACATCAAAGCTCAATGTTGAATGCCAATATGAGATTTTCTCCAGCTGTCGAATATAGAAATCAGTTTCCAGATATCAAGGTGACAATAACAAGTTTTCCATGTACTGAATTATGGCCAAATGTCTCCATAGTTTGAAGGTATCAACGTCGATATTACAGAGATACCAGTATCGGTCACTAGATTCCAGATCTGTCTTAGCAAAACGTGAAGGTATCACAACAAAGGTTAAAGCCATGCCCCCAGCTGAAAAGGTTTGGGTGTCTTACGGTCACTAAATTGACACACAAGCAATGAGTCATACCACACAACGTCCAAGTCTAAGCCACAGATTCATCCACAATTCCAAATCACAGGTCAAACCAAAGCCAAATTATAATGTTAATCCATGAGTCAAGCCTTCAGTCAACACAAGCCCATTACATGTGTAGAGCTTACAAAATACAAGCTCAAACTCAAAGGTGACAGGTCATGAGTTTCCAGGTGTTGAAGAGTTTGCATGACATCCCTGCTGCTAGGTATGAGTTTGATTTTCAGTAAGTCAGTTCTTGTAACTTGATTTCAGGATTTTTCAAGACAGAGGGAGGCGAAGGCATTAAGGAAAGAGGGCTACAATGCTTTTGGCAGCTGCCGTGTTCAAGGGAGTCACTCTAGGATTGCTTATAGATATGGTCATCAACATTGATCCCAATATAATGGTGAGTGCATTTGTTGGCACCTCGTTAGAATTCGATTACTTTTCGGTAGCAGAAATCACAACCTGGAGACAGAAATTCATATTTCTGGGAGACTTTTTAGGTTCAGGTGTGAGCATATTGATGTGGTTACAACTGGCAACTTCCATCTTTGGTGGTTCTTTGGCAATTTACACATTTGAGATCTACTTTAGTCTTCTAGTTTTCCTTGGGTATATCATACCCGACACATAGATAATCATTGAGAAAGCGGACCATGGAGACTATGAATATTTGAAACACTCAGTGGACATCTTCGTTGACTTCATTGTTGTATTTGTTTGCCTGTTAGTCATAATGGCAAGGAATTAAGACAGTGACCTCTGAGGTTGCCATTCCAGGTTGTCTACAAAATTAGCAGATCGATGGAAGGTCCAGGTTGTTAATGTAGAATCTACTTTTATTTACAGCATTGAACCATGCCCCAAATTGAAATGGTTGAGAAAGTATGCTGCAAGGGACAATATCTGCGCTTTACTCAAACAATCGAGAGCCATTGGAAGAAATTCGATCTGCTCCTTTAACATATCCCATTGTTCTTGGGGAGCCATTACACGGGGAGTTTTCAACTACGCAAGCGCATCACAACTATCAATGGAGATTCACGACCAAGAAATGTGCAGTCTCTATCAGATTTCCAACAACTTCAGGGTCAAATTTTGGATTAGGACTAGCTACGGTTAGCAACAGAGTCTGTGTTATTTGTTTTAATTTTACAATGCAGTAGTCACATACTTTAGGCATAATTTCTTCTATTTTCTTTGCAAATGTTGTCTGGCATAAAGTTCATAAATTGGGATTCATTTCTATCATCTCTCCTTTCTTCTGTATCTATGGAAGAAAATTCATCTGCCCAGAGTAGCCAAGCGCATATTGAGATGCCATCAGTTGCCTCAACAGCAACAGGAAACACGATGCCAATTATGACTATGCCTAATTCATCAGTAGCACAAGCTTCCAATCCAGCTTCCCCAATGATCTCACTACATATTATTGTCTCACCTCCTTGTGGGGTAACTAATCCAACATCAAGTGTAAATCAATCTCCAGTTAAGGGTTCTGATTCATCCTACAGTGGATAGCACATCCCCTCAAGGGGTACTGGATTCTTGAAGGAAGTCACAGGTAATAAAGTATTTCTAAAGACTGCATTTTTGGTGGCTAGACAGGCATTCACAGCTAACTTTAGCCACAGAAAGCAAAGCTTTCGGTGGCTTACAGGTTCATATTTCAGCTCTTTAGTCACCGAAAGCGCAGGGAAGGGCAGAGAGCCACTCTTTTTGCACAGATCTCATTTTTCTTGCTCCAATTGGTACGAGAAGGATTTCTAAGCGATGATTATAATTAAGAGCATCAGTTTTATTGCTCTGTTTTAGTTGTGGAGGTGTCAGCAAAGTCAGTAAGATAAAACTTCTTATCTATTTTTGGCACAAAGATCACTTGACTGCCAAGGTGGCATCCTCGACCTTATCTATCAGCCTTTGAAGATTTGTTATAGCTGTTGAAGAACATGAAGCACCAGATTTGGATAAGAGTTTGACTTCCCTTTATATAGGATCTGTTCCTATAAGTTTGCTATTAGTTTTGTATTATACTATTCTTAGTATTCTCGATCCATCTTCATAGGATCTCATTTGTATAATGTAAAGGCTATAAATCCATTCAGTCTTGGAGGTTGAATGGGGAGAGTCCTTGAGGACCAGGTGGTTCGAATTTGAGTTTAGCTACACTGCTACTGTAATAGAAGCCCTTTCTAATATAGCCAGGCTTACAAGATTCTTTCATTGGTGTTATCAGACCTTCTCTTTCTTCTATGTTTTCATGCTTATGAGTGAATGCAATTCTCTGTCTATGCTTATATAATCCATAGGTGACTGTCATCTCAACATCTGATTGCTAGGCAAAGGATCATAGGTGATTATATTAGTTTCTTAGACCCATCATACTTATTGTTTTATATAATGTGTGATCTGGTTTAGTGATTAGTTCTGTTCTACTTGATATATTATTCTGTCTTATTTCATCTCTTGAAGGCCTTGTGTTGTTTGATATCCCTAGATAGTATTGAACACATAGTCCAGTTAGTTAGATATTCATCTTGATCTGACCCCTTACCCATCATTGAGTTAATCATTGAGAAAATAGTTACAAAAAGGTTTAGTTACCACGCATCTCTGAGATACAGCCTAGGAGAGTTTCCTGGAGTGATAACAGATGTATCCCAGGAGGGGCTGAACCACGATAAATCTATGTATAATTGTGTTTTTGAATGAATATTCATGTCTGTATTGTGTTAATTCTTTCCTTTACTATGGATGAATGATTATATTCACTGATATTGTTGATAGATTAATGTACAATATATTTAATTGTATGTTTAACAACTAAGCGACATGAATATGGACTGATATGGACATATAATTAAGTAATGATTTTAAGTTAACTAAGATCTAGTGCACGAAATGATCATGTAGGTATGATAGAGTGTGTTCCCCTTCTTTCCCTCAATGCTATAGAATCTTGGTTCCTCCAGTCCCCATAAAGATACCTCAGGTGAGACTTTGCCTACTTCAAGTGATGCTGAAAGGGACAGTATCTGTACGAGTTTGTTGGACTAATTAACTTGAACCTAGGGTATTGATCCTTCCTGCACATGTGCCAATAGAAAATATTTCTTCCTAAGGGCGGAATAATGATCCAAGAGGAAATTGATGGCCACCCACCTATTTCACTAGCTCAAAACAAGGTTTCCACCTTGGTGCTTTTTCTAGATTTTTTTGGCTCATAAAATTCTGGGGCCATTTTGAGGCCATGTAAAAAATTTTTTAGCATGGCATAGTCACACTGTAGAACTTAGCCAAAGTGTGATAGAAAAATGTGTATATTGTGGATATACCTTTCCAATGAGATATCGTGTGCCCCAAACAAAGATTGTATGCAAAAGTTACGCCCTTGTCAAGTTGACGTATCAACTACATCCTTTGGGGCCCACAAACCTTTTGGTGTTTCATCTTCCGGGGTTAGAGTTTTGTATTTTAATTATTTTAAAAAGGCCTTTGGAGCCTCATTGTAAACATCATCTTCTTTTGAATGAGTGTAGCCATCACATCCCTTCTTAGAAATAAGTTTCCACCATATTAGTGAGTTCATTCACTCTGTATTTTGATTGCTTCTGTACATTTATTTCATTAATAAAACTTTTACATGTCTTTCATTTATTTCATTAATATTATCTTCTAGAAATATATATGTGTATTGTTGATTAATTGGGTTGGTTGTCATTGATGTCATCCCCTGAAGAATGTCTTGTAGCACAATGGTTTGGGTAATGGACCCAAGTTTGTTTGATGGATAATGGTATGAGTTTTTATATATTTTCAGGTAATACTATTATATATGGATAGTAAATTTCATGCAATTTCCGATGGTATGTTGAACGCCACATAAATCCTCACGGTTAGAGAGTTATGACCATGTGAAGTTGGAGAAATTTTTGGGTAATGGACCCAAGTTTTTTTTTATGGATAATGGTATGAGTTTTTATATATTTACAGGTACTAATATTCTATATGGATAGTACATGTCATGCCATTTCCGGTGGTATGTGGAACGTCACATAACTCCTCACGGTTAGAGAGTTATGGCCATGTGAAGTTGGATAACCCTTATGAGTCATCTAGAAGCCCCAAAAGGTCAAAGTAGTCAAAGTGGTTTCAGAGAATTTAGAAGGTAAAGTGATGAGTGTACTGTTATAACCCTATATTTCATAGGAATTAGAAAGTGACTGGGATTTCACCTTCAATAATTTTATGGTGTAAATCACATGGCATTCTGCCTATGATTTACGAAAGGAAAAGGAAATGGCTATGCTTTGCACAATCAAAATGACCCTTGAATGAGTTAAATTGGTATGTTTTTGACCCATTGGTGGAAAAATGAAGGAAAGGGGAGCTAAAAATCCACTTTTCTTTCTTATCCTAAGTTTGGGAGTGAGGTGATAGGTTTTTTTCTTTGTGTTAAAATGCATGCTAATCTTGGTGGTTGATCTAGGCACTCCCAAATCAACGACTATCAGTGGATACCCGAACCCCCCTGAACATTTTTTCTTTAACGGTGGGGGGGGTCCGAGTAGGTGATTTTTCCTGAGCGGGCCCCTCATAACATGTCACTTTCCCTTGAACTTGGACCCCCCTCACTCCTTACCTCTTACCACTACCCCTCCTCCCCCTTTGAGCTAACCGCTAACCATTCACCCATACCACCATTCGCTCCCACTCACACCTATCCTCCACTCACCTTTTCCCGGGCATTGCATCACCCTCCCCTGATGCAACATTTTTCCTGTCGCATCCCGACACCTATTCCACTAACACTCCATGTCACTTCCACCAGTACTCTCATTCACTCCTTGATCTATCGCGACACTCCCCTTGCCACCACACCTTTCCGCATGCCACATCACTTTTGTGCCTATCTCTCCCTTACACGTCACTTATCGTTACACTTCACCTCCAAAATACCTACATTCACTCATTTCCAACTGTGAACAATCACATTATTCCACATATCCATTGATCTCCCACTGCCTCATGCGAAGCTTGTGTCAATCTAATCGCCAAGTCATCACTACCTTCATTCACGTCTGCCTATAGTTTTTGCATCAACAACACCCGTCAACTAAGGATTGACCCACCAATAACCATTCTCAGATTAAATCAAATGATGTTTTCACAGGTGGCCACAATCAACATCAAGAGGCCAACAATGCAGCATGCCTTGAAAAAGAATCATCAACTACCTCCATTTAATCAGACTCTGAAAAATCGAGTAGACCCACATAATTTTTGTTTATCTGTAATCGTTGTTCTAATTAGTTTATATTTAGTTGGATCTAAGCCTTCTCATTTATGACATGATCCAATCTTAATAAATGTATAAATACTTATTTTTTTGAAATATGAGGGGGTTGGACCGGACTGAAAAGAAGTGTTCATTGTTATAATGAGCTTACAGAGCCATAGTCTATCAAAAAAATATTACAGTTACAGGATTCCTGTGTCATTATGCTGGTAAAGTTTTTCTCACTGTAATTATGTTTTCTCTATTTTTCATATGTGTTTCTTGTTGGAAGATTGGTTGTTGTCATTGATGTCAACCATAGTCATGGGTTTTGGACCGCAAGATTGATGAAGGTATTTAGACATGAAGGAAAATGCACATGTAGATACAACACCCATGGATGGATAGTATACATCATGTTGTTTTTGGTGGTATGTGGCACGTCATGTGGATCCTCATGGTTGAGGAGAAATGAATTTTTGAAGATGACAAAGTGAATTGAA
>SNQJ01S0002234.1:139128-152590 GCA_010110895.2 Picea sitchensis
CTTGTGGGTCATTGTATTTTTGGAGTTACATGCCATGGAAAATAGAGTTTGTGGCTAGTCCTGAAACTAGTCTAAAATAAGTGTTTAGAGTAAAAAAGTCATAACTTCTTCTTAACAGATCCAAATTCCATAAGACCAAATGTATTGGTTAGAGTACATTCTTTAGTATTCTATGTACAATTTTTATATCTATCCAACAAATATTCTGTGTGGGGCACGCTCTACAAGTTCGCTCTCTAGAATAAGCCATAATTCAACAAGGTATGCCATTTTTGCTATAACTGTTTTTCTGAGAGGTTCCAAGTAGTGAAGTATGGAGGAATTGCATAAAAGACACTGAAGAACATTTTGTACCATTTTTAGATCTTTATTCATTACAGGTACATAGTTATGATTATTTCAAGTTAGGGTTGTTGACTAATCTAAAATTAGTCATGTGAGACTAAAGTAAAGTTTGATGAAAATGCTAGTCTCTTGTTGTTAAAGTTAAGGAAGGTTTGCAGGTATGTGATATTATACACCAGGTCTATTACAGGGTTACAAATAATATTTGGATGATGAAATTGATGAGGGATTTTTTTTGAGGTACATGTTTGAGACAAGTAGTTGATGAGTTGGCACATACATGAGGTGTATAGTTGATGATGTTGGTACATCTTGATGAGTCATCGTTGATTAGTAGTTGATACATGATTGGTACATACTTGGTACATGGTTGGAGACACTTGTTATTATTATTGTTGACACATGTTTTATGTATGATGTAGCATATTTGTATTGGTATATTATTAGAAGCACATATTAATCTTGGTGATGATTATGAGTTGTTGTGTTATGCTTGGTTGATGCACATAGTTGAGATTTTTCTTGGTGATTGATCTTGGTAAGTAGATCTGATTTGGTTGATAAGATTGATGAGATAGGTTGGTGTGATAATTTGTTGTGATATGTTAGTTGTACAGGTTTGGTGCATGGTTGATGCACTTGTTCATGGTATAGGTTGAGGCACAGGTTGGTGCATGGTTGATGCACTTGTTTATTTCACAGGTTGATTACAAGTTGTGTGGTATAGGTTGGTGCATGGTTGATGCACTTGTTTATGGTACATGTTGATTATAGGTTGATGTACAGGTTGATGCATGGTTTCGATTATTGGTACAAGTTGTTTGGTGCAGGTTGATTGGTACATGTTTACCACAATATATCTCACAATGATAGTGTGACAATGGTTCCATCATTCTACTTCTACGTTAGGGAGGTTGGACGGGGAAAGGATAGGTAGTTGTAGCCACCTTTCGGTTGTAGCCAGAGAACATAGGGGTCATAGCCTCCTTCTGGTTGAAGCCATAGAATTGGGGATTTGGATCTTCCCTCTAGTTGTAGCATGAGAAATTAGGGGGTTGGAGCCTCCTTCTAGTTGCAACTGGATAACAAAGGAATTTTGTGCTTCCAATGAATGTAATTCTTAAATACATATAAGAAAAAAAATTATATGGTTTTCTCCCACTTTGGGTTTCCATGTAAAAACACTGGTGTATTGTGTATGTGTATGATTTATCATTTGTTCTTGTTTATTTACTCTGCAACTATTGGATGATAATGCTAAATTGATATAACACTTGCATATTGTGGTTAAAAATGATTGAATTTCTCTATTACTGATTCACCCCCCCTCTCAGTAATCCAACAATTGGTATCAGAGTAGGCTCCTTCGGGAAACAATTTAACAACTGGAAGGAGATTATGGATTATTCTGAGAATGGAGTACCATTGTTTAATGGTCAGAATGGTTTAAAGTATGAGATGTGAAGCATAAAGAGGAAAGTATTTTTACAGGCACAGGGGCATTATATTTGGCTATCAGTGGTTACAATACATGATAGTTCAAAAAGGGAAAATATTGTAGCCAAGAAGGAATTGAAGAGTAATAACAAAATAACAATGGATTTCATCTGGGAAGGATTGCCTAATCCAGTAAGAGAAAAACTTGGTAAATGTTCATCACCCAAAGAACTTTGGGATAAGTTACATGACATATATTCTTCACCCATCACATATTCAGAAAATGCCAAAGAAGATGCAGGTACATATCAAGAATAAATATGTTCACCATGTCAAAAAAATTCAGAAGATGAAGAGTACATAATTAACATAGGTATGTTGTGTTGATTTAATGGTGAAAAACACAGACATATTGAAATAGAATGCCATGAAGGAATTGAGAGATAAAATCAAATTGAAAAAGAAGATAGTTATGAGGCATAATTAATTAGTGCTTTAGATGAACTAAGAGAAGAAAACACGTCACTCAATAAAGAATTGATGAAACAAAAGGAAAGTGTTCACATTTTTTAAGAAGCCCAATAGGTCACCGAGAACTTAAGTCTTCAGCTAGAAGAAGCCAAAAAGATCGAAGAAAATATTGAATATCAAAAGGAGTGTTTGGAAGCCAACATAGCAACACAAAAGGAAGAAGCAAAAATGAGAGAGAATATATTGACAGATCATATTAAGGAAAGAACTAATGATCTAAACCAGCTTGAGTCAGAGTTTGTTCAAGAAGATAAATTACTTGAAGAAGAAATAATCGCATTAAAAATTTAGCTCAAAGAAGCAAAGAGAACAAAAGAATTCATGAAGTCTCAGATATTAAAGAAAGAAGAAGAGGTTGAGAAGCTTGAAGAAGAAGTTGTCACGTTGATAAGTAAAATAGGCAAGCTCAAAAAGAACGTTGAAGAGACAGAAACATCCACATCAGTTACAGAGAATGAAGAGAAGTACTCTAGGTTGCTAGAAAAGAAGAATGAAGAAAATATAAAGAGTTATGCAGAAGTACTCAAAGGAAGGAATCTTGGTCAACTAGAATCTAAGAAAACTATTGAAGATACATCTTCAAGAAGACCATATGTGTTCAAGACACAAAGAAGCTTCAATAATGATCATGATCAGTGAAGGCATAAATTCAGAAGGACTACACCACAAAGAAGATCATTCACTCCCAGGTATGCAAATTTATTTTATGGTCATTGTTTTTATTGTACTAATTTTGAACATAAGGTTGGAAATTGCAGGGATTATAAAATAAATGTTCAAGAAAAAATTTCCTATGTGGTCGCACGTAACATTGAGTGTTACAAATGTCATAACTATGGACACATAGAGAGTGATTGTAGAAGCATGATCAATACTTCCATGCAAGAGAACACTAATATCATATATAAGAAAGTATGGATAAGAAAACAAGAAGAACAAGTGAACAAAGACTAGGTACTAGAGATAGCAAGATTGACAATAAAATGAGATGAAGAAAATTCTACAGATAAAAAGAAAGATGTCGGATACATAAAGGTTTAGAAAATAACTGAAATAAATGAAGGAGAAGTAAATAAGGAACAAGTTCAAGAGATTGTACTTTTAGGCATTGTAGTGAAAGATGAATCCACATACAGAAAGAAAAAAATCAGAGATCAGAGAGATAATGAATCTACCAATGAAGATGATGATGAATCTACCAATGAAGATGATGATGAATCTACCAATGAATATGATGATGAATATACCAATGAAGATGATGATGAATACACATCAGAGTAGAGATTTTTATGAGCTATCTTTCTTAGAGACTCCAAGGTAATATGAATGTTAGACAGGGGGAGTCTATGTGATAGTTGTGATAGAGAAAAGTACCATCCTTCGAGCAACTTGTAGAGTTTGAGAAGATAGATTCAGAGCATTCAGTTAGCAGAAGTACAATTTGATATATTAATCAAGACTTCATGATAGTTTAGTGATAAATGGGTCTGCATTATGGATAGTTGCACAAGTAGACTCTTGGAAAATATGGATAGAGATGGATTCGTAAGAACACTTAACAGGCTTGGAAAAACATATGACAGTGGACAAGAGCACAGATTCATAGATTGGTTCAGAGAGTGGTTCATAGACAAAGGAACATTATCATAATGGATGATAATTACACATGAAATGGCTTGAACAATGCTAATGGATTCCAAATTGACAGATATGTTTTGGACACATGCAATGCATTAAATAGTTCACATTCAAAGCAAAGTAATTCTCATAAACAATAATGAAAAAATGCCCTACGAACTATTTAAAAGAAGCACAGACAACAACCTCTACATCAAGGTAACTCAAGGTAGTATTTTATTAACTGAAATTTATGTTGATGATATTGTTTTGGAAGTACTATTGACAGGTTAAGCCAAAAATTTGCAAAGTATATGCATAATGAATTTGAAATGTCATTACTTGGAGAACTATCTTTTTTTTTGGGTCTTCAGATATGTCAAAGCAACCAAAGAATTTTTATTTCTCAAACTAATTATATCAGATAAATGCTAAAGAGGTTTGGAATAGAAGATTGCAAACTAGTTACCACTCCTATGTAAACCAGTTGCAATTTGAGAAAAGATGATGATTCAAATTCTACAGACTAGAGGCAATACAAGTCAATGATTGGTAGCTTACTATATGTGACAACATCCAGACTAGATGTAATGCAAGCACTTGGACAGGTCACATGGTTTCAAGCAACACCAAAGGAATCACATGTATTAAGAGTAAAGAGGTTTTTTAGATATCTCAAAGGAATAAAAGAGTTTGGATTATGGTATCCAAAAGGAAAGGATCTATCACTTATTTCCTACACAGATGCAGATTGGGAAGGTTGCATTGATGACCGACGAAGCACCAGTGGAGCAACATTCTTCTTGGGAGAGTGTTTAGTATCATGGTTAAGAAAGAAAAAATCATCAGTATTTTTATCTATAGCCGAGGTAGAGTATATTGCATCAGAAGAATGTTGTACACACATTCTATGGATGAAACAAAATATGACATATATACAAGTTGAGTATGATGATCCCATTCCAATCTATTGTGATAATACAAGAGACATTAGTATCTCAAAGAACTCGATGATGCACTCCACGACGAAGCATAGTCCAATCAAGTATCACTTTATATAGGAACATGTTATAGAGAATAACATTAGATTTGAATATGTAGTCACAAAAGAACAAGTGCCAAACATCTTTACAAAACCGCTTCCAAGAGAAGCCTTTGAGTATCTTCGCCAGAGACTCGAAGTAATTTCTACTCCAAAATGAATTCTTTGGAATTTTTATCTTATATTTCTTATATCTACACAAGGAAGCACCATAAAGAGGATAGTTCAGGTTGGGAGAACAGTTTCGGGAAGATTTCAGTGAGGGGGAGTATCCCCATGGATAGTTCAGTTAGGGGACCAACCCCAGATGAAAATAACCTTTTTCCATTGATGAAAAAGGGGGAGATATTTATGAAATGAAAAGGTAAATGTAAAGGTAAAGGCAAAGGGGGATCATGAGTGACATGACTTCAATATTGCATCAGAGTGTTTCCATCAATGTCATTGATGTCAACCCTTGAAGAAAGTCTGGTAGCGAATTCCGGTAGCATAATGGTTTGCATAATGGACCCAAGTTTGTTTTATGGATAAATGTATGAGTTTTAATATATTTTCAGGTCATACTATTCTATATGGATAGTAAATTTCATTCCATTTTCGATGGTATGTGGAACGTCACATAAATTCTCACGGTTAGAGAGTTATGGCCATGTGAAGTTGGAGAAAGGTTTGGGAAATGGACCCAAGTTTGTTTGATGGATAATGGTATGACTTTTGATATATTTGCAGGTAATAATATTCTATATGGATAGTACATGTCATTCCATTTCCAGTGGTATGTGGAACATCACATAACCCCTCACGGTTAGAGATTTATGGCCATGTGAAGTTGGAGAACCCTCATGAGTCATCTAGAAGCCCCAAAAGGTCAAAGTAGTCAAAGTGGTTTCAAAGAATTTAGAAGGTAAATAATAAAGTGAAGTGATGAGTGTAATATAATTCAAAGTAAATACAAATTAAATTATTTAAATAATAAAGTTAATGGATACATTACTAAGTGGACAAGTGGTTAGAAGTGGGTTAACCCTAAAATAAGGAAAGTGGGTTAAGATGGTTAAAAAATAACCCCTTGAGGAAGCTACATGAAAGTATAAATAAGAGGAAAGGCTCTCTCATTTTAATCACACTTGAGAATATTGAATATCTACAGGTGACTGAGGTAACCAAAGGATATCTAAGTGTAATTCCAGAGGGAAGGTAAAGTAAAGAAGGCCAAAATTCAAGGGAGGATAAATTATTTTGATGATGATTTCTAAGGTATGTTATTTACAGGGCATCTCACCATTTTCGCAATAACGTTTTTTATAGAATGATTCAAACCATTAAAATTGGGATCCCATTGAGGAAACATATCCAAGTATTTGTGATACAAATGTAAGCTTGTGGGTCGTTTTATTTTTGGAGTTACATGCCATGGAAAATAGGGTTTTTGGCTAGTCATAAAACTAGTCTAAAATAGGTGTTTCGGGTAAAAATGTCATAACATCTTCATAACAGATACAAATTTAGTAAGACAAAATGTATTGGTTAGAGTACAGTTTGTAGTATTCTTTCTACAATGTTTATATATATACAAAAAATATTGTGTGTGGGGAACGCTCTACAAGTTTGCTCTCTAGAATAAGCCATAATTCAACAAGGTATGCCATTTTTTCTATAACCCCTTTTCTGAGAGGTTCCAAGTAGTGAATTATGGAGGAATTGCATAAAAGACACCAAAGAACATTGTTTACCACTTTTATATATTTATTCATTACAGGTACATAGTTATGATTATTTCAAGTTATGGTTGTTGACTAATCCAAAATTAGTCACGTGACACTAAAGTAAAGTTTGTTGAAAATGCTAGTCTCTTGTTGTTAAAGTTAAGGAAGGTTTGCAGGTATGTGATATTATACACCAGTTCTATTACATAGTTACAAATCATATTTGGATGATGAAATTGATGAGGGATTTTGGTTGAGGTACATGTTGGGTACATGGTTGAGACAAGTAGTTGATGATTTGGCACATATATGAGGTGTATAGTTGATGATGTTGGTACATATTGATGAGTCATAGTTGATTAGTAGTTGATACATGATTGGTACATACTTGGTACATGGTTGGAGTCCCTTGTTAGTATTATTGTTGACACATGGTTTATGGATGATGTAGCATACATGTATTGGTATATTATTAGAAGAACATATTGATCTTGGTCGTGATGATTATGAGTTGGTGTGTTATGCTTGGTTGATGCACATATTTGAGAGTTGTCTTGGTGATTCATCTTGGTGAGTAGATTAGATTTGGTTGATAAGATTGATGAGACAAGTTGTTGTGATAGGTTTTTTGGACAGGTTTGGTGCATGGTTGATGCACTTGTTCATGGTATAGGTTGAGGTACAGGTTGGTGCATGGTTTATGCACTTTTTTATGGTACAGGTTGATTAAAGGTTGTTTGGTACAGTTTGTTGCATCGTTGATGCACTTTTTTATGGTACAGGTTAATTACAAGTTGAGGTACATGTTGATGCATGGTTGATGAATGGTTCAGGTTGTTTGGTGTAGGTTGATTGGTATAGGTTTACAGTAATAGTGTGATAGTGGTTCCATAATTCTACTTCTACATTAGGGAGGTTGAATAGGGAAAGGACAAGTGGTTGTAGCCACCTTTCAGTTGTAGCCGAAGAACATAGGGGGTTGTAGCCTCCTTCTTTTTGTAGCCAGAGAATTGGGGACTTGGAGCTTCCCTCAAGTTGTAGCCTGAGAAATTAGGGGGTTGGAGCCTCCTTCTTTTTGTATCCAGAGAATTGGGGACTTGGAGCTTCCCTCATGTTGTAGCCTGAGAAATTAGGGGGTTGGAGCCTCCTTCCAGTTGCAGCTGGAAAACAAAGGAATTTGGTGCTTTCAATGAATGTAATTCTTAAAGACATATAAGAAAAATAATTCTATGGTTTTCTTCGTCTTTGGGTTTCCACGTAAAAACACTAGTGTACTATGCATGTGTATGATTTCTCATTTGTTCATTGTTTATTTACTCTAAAACTATTGGATGATAATGATACATTGATATAACACTTGCATATTTTGTTTAAAAAGGATTGAATTGCTCTATTACTGATTCATCCCCCCTCTCAGTAATCCAACATGTATTTACTTATCATATTTTCTTCTTCATTTCATTCTCAAAATAATCTAGATCGGTGGTATTAGAGCATGCTACTCCTTATCGTTTCTTAGTGCATGTCACCAATGAGGTCAAGATATAGAGAGTTTGATCTTGAGCTAGTTTCTCTTGAGGAAAACCACTGTCGCTAGCCCAAGAAAACTCGCATGGAAGAAGACAAGATAGACAAGGGAGCATAATATCCCATCAATGTATTTCTCATGGAAGCTCTCACACAATAGAGGAATGAGATGTTCAAGATGTTTTCCCAAATCCTTCAACAATTACCAATAATAGCAGGCATGTATTCATCAAGGAGTCTCTTTGGATATGCTTCCCCATTCAAGGTATAAGTTAAATTTGATATTCCCATATTTGAAGGTCAGATTGATGCAGATTATTTGGAAAAGTGGTTAAATTTACAAGAAGGTTATTTCTTTGTTCACAAATTTTCCAACAGATAAAAGATCAAATTTGCACTCCTTAAGGCTCTCCCCCATGTCAAAAATTGGTGGGAAACTTACTGGGAGAAAAATTCCATAGAGGAGTCTGGAATATTTGAGGTCGATCCCACTTGGGATTTTTCTATAGATGCGGTCAAGGAGAAATATTACCCTGTGAGAAACTACGAAGACCAATACATGAGATGGAGCACACTACATCAAGAGAGGGGCCAAAATTTGTTGGTGTTCACAAATACCTTCCATACCTTGTGCACCAAGATGGGTATCAAAGACTCTGAGAAATATCTGGTTCTAAAATACGTGAGGCTCTACATAGGTCCATCCAAACTGAAATGTAATTTATAGACATTTCATCACTGGTAGTCGCTTATCGATATGCTATCAAAATTGAGAAAAAAATTATGCAACAGAAAAAGTGGGAATTTGGGTCTGAAAATTCAAAAGAACCAAAGTATGGTAAAGGAAACCATAAATCATAGAAAAATCAACTTAAAGACAACCCGTCCAAGCCATAGGAAAAGAAGGGTAACGAGAAGATGAAAAAGGACAATGGGAAGTGGTGAAAATTCTAAAAACTCTCTTGGAACAACACCAATGAATGTCACTCAAAATAGTCATTAGTGGTTGAGATCAAAGAAATAGAGTTGAGGCTAGACTCAGACATTGATTCATACAATAATAAAAGGAGAAGAATAATATATGTAGAACCCACTACTACTATGGTGACCAAAACAATCCAACTTGAAGAACCAGAGGATCCTATGGAGGGGGAGCACCTTTTCCATTCACTGCATTTTATTGTTGATAGTGGTAGCCACAAGAACCTAATCTCAGCAAAGTTTGTCAAGTAGTTGGATTTTCAAACAACACCTCACCCATAACCATACAACATTGGGTGATTTTTCTATGGTGGAGATCTTCATGTCAGCCAACAATGTCGCCTATCCTATTGCATCAAGCCATTCCAGGATGAGGTACTGTGTGATGTTTCCCCACTAGCAGTTTGTGATATTTTATTAGGATATCCATATATGTTGAAGCGTCATGTTGTTTATGAGTCTCAACCTTGTAGTGTCATTGTTACTCTGGGGGGTCATCTCTACGGGATACCAGAGGTAGTCTCAACTAATGTCCTGACAAAACACTACCACAAAGTAATCTCACATAACACAAAGTTAATCCTCTTCACAATATGGGAATAAGGTGAACATAAGGACAGTGAAAACAGTCTATCCTCAGACCAATACCTTTCTATCGAGTAGAAGCACATTGTATAAGAGCACAAAAATATTGTTACATCACATATGTGGGTGCCTCCACACTGCCCAATCGAACAAAGTTACAATAGATTCCTTCATACTCCTCATATCGCATCTTGACCAACAGATTCCTCCCACACTCAATTATATCATGTAGCTACATCAGTTGAATGGATCCAAGCCCTCCAACAACAGGTTCATAACAACCTTCAACAAACTAAGAACAACAACCTCTTCAACAAGGCAAGCAATTCACCAAGGTTCAGATTTGACAAAATATTCCCCATCTTCCATGATAACTTGATGCAATGGAGACCATTTATTCCTAAGGGGGGAAGAATGATCTAGGCCGAAATTGATGGCCAACCCCCTATTCCATTGGCTCAAAACATGGGTTTCCACCTTCGCAATTTTTCTACAACATTTTGGGTCCTAAACTTTCGAGGTCATCTTGAGGCCATAAACAACATTTTTTGGGTATGACATAGTCACATTGTACACTTTAGCTAGAGTGTTATGGGAAAAAATGTAGTCCTCGGATAGACCTTTTGAAAGAGCTATCGTATGCCCCAAACGAATATTGTATGCAAAAGTTACACCCTTGTCAAGTTGATGTATCAACTACCCACATAGGGGCCCACAAAAATTTTGGTGTTTCATCTTTCGGGGTTAGGGTTTTGTATTTTATTTCTGTTAAAAAGGCCTTTGGAGCCTCAATGTAAACATCATCTTCTTGCAAATGAGCATATCCATCACATCTATTCTCAAAGATAAGCTACCACTGTTGTAGAAAATTCATTCACTCTCCATTTTGACATCTTTTGTACATTTCATTCATTAATAATACTTGTGCATTATTATACCTCTTTTTTTCTGGAAATATATATATTCATTTACTTATCTTATTTATGTCTTCATTTCCTTTTCAAAATAATCTAGATCAGTGGCATGAAAGAAAGTTACTCCTTATTGTTTCTTAGTTCATGTACCCAACAAGGTTAGGGTATAGAGAGTTGGGTCTCGGGCTAGTTTCTCTTGAGGACAACTGCTCTCACTGTTCCAAGCGGCCTCCCATGGTAGAATAAAAGATAGATGAGGGAGCAGATGATCCCATCAAAAATTTTCTCACAGAATCCCTTGTGCAACTGAGGAACGAGATGTTGGTGAATTTTTCCCAAATCCTTCAATGATTACCGACAATAGCAGGCGCGTCTTCAACAATAGCAGGCGCGTCTTCAACAAGCAGTCACTTTGGATATGTCGCTCCATTCATTGTACAAGTTAATTTTTGTATCTATATTTGAAGTTCATATTGATGTAGATGCTTTGGAAAAGTGGTTAAATTTGCTGGAAGGTTATTTCTCTGTTCACAATTTTTCCAGCAGAGGAAAGATCACCTTTGCACTCCTTAATTCTCTCCTCTATGTCAAACATTGGTGGGAAATTTACTGGGAGAAAAATTCCATAGAGGATTCTGGAATATTTGGGGTTGAGCCCACTTGGGATTTTTTTATTGATGCGGTCAAGGAGCAATATTACCCTATAGGAAACTATGACAACTAGTACATGAAATGGACCACGCTACATCAAGAGAGGGGACAAACAGTGTTGGAGTTCACAAATACCTTCGATACCTTGCGCATGAAGTTGGGTATCAAAGACTCTGAGGGACATCTGGTTCTAAAATACAGTGGGGATATACATAGGTACATCCAAACCGAAATTAAATTTATGGACATTTCATCACTCAGAGTTTCTTATCAATTAGCTGTCAAAATCAAGAAGAAATTTGAGGAACAAAACAAGCGGTAATTTGTTCTGCAAATACGTAACAACCAAAGTATGGTAAAGGTAGTCGTAACTCACGTAAAATTCAACCTCAAGAAAACCAATCCAGGCTACAGGCAAATAAGGGTAACGGGAAGAAAAAAAATGGCATTAGAAAGTGGTGCGATTTCCACAAAATCCTTTGGCACAACATTGATGAATGTCACTCAAAACTGTCATTAGTGTTTGATCTCAAAGAAACAGAGACGAGCCCTGACTCAAACTCTAACTTGGATAATAATAAAGGGATATAAATAATTTATGTAAAACGTCGTGCTACTGTCACAACTGCAACAATCCAAATAGAAGAACCAAAGGTTCATGAGGAGGGGGAGATCCTTTTCCATTCACAGATGTGGGTGAAGGGGACTCCGCTTCATTTTATTATTGATAGAAGTAGCCAGAAGAACCTAATTTCAGTAGAGGTCATTAAGCAGTTGTATTTTCCAACAACACCACACCTGTAACCATACAACATTGGGTGGCTTCACCAGGGTCGAGATCTTTGTGTCATACAACAATGTCGCCTGTCCTACAACATCAATCCCTTCAAGGATGAGGTATTGTGTGATGTTTCCCCACTATAAGTCTGTGAAGTTATGTTAGTCCATCCATTTATGTGGAAGTGTCATGTTGTTTATGAGTCTCGACTTTGTAGCTTCATTGTTACTCTGGGGGATCAGTTGTACAAGATACCTAAGGTAGTCCCGACAATTGTCTCGATAAAACAATAGGGCAAAGTAATCTCTCACACTGCAAATTTTATCCTCTTCACAATATGGGAAGAAGGTAAATAGAAGGACACTGCAACCACTACAACCTCGACCCAATACCTTTCTATCCATCATAATCATATTGCAGAAGAGAAAAATAATATTGTTGTGTCACCTATGAGGTGGGGGGGATGCCTCCACATTGCCTAATCAAGCAAAGTTACAACATAACCATTCATACTCTTCACACCACATATTCACCGACAGATTCCTCCCACACTCGAGTAGATCATGCAGTTAGATCAGTTGAAGAAATCCAACCCCTCCAACAACAGGTTCATAACAACCTTCGACAAACTAAGAAGGATAACGTCTTCAGCAAGGAAAGCGGTTCACCATGGTTCAAATTCAAAAAAATATTCCCCATATTCCACGAGAAGTTGATGCGATGAATACTATGTCTTCCTAAAGGAGGAAGAATTATCCACGTGGAAATTTGTGGCCACCTACCTATTCCACTAGAGCTCAAAACAGAGGTTTCCACCTTGACGGTTTTTCTACAGTTTTTCACTTCCTAAAATTCTAGGGCCATTTCCAGATGCTAAACATTGTTTTTTAGGTGTGGCATAGTCACACAATAGCATTTATACAAATTGTGATGAAAACATGTGTATTCCTCGGATGGACCTTTCCAATGAGCTATTGTGTGCCCCAAACAAAGATTGCATGCAAAAGTTACACCCTTGGCAAGTTGACGTATCAACTACCCTCATCGGGGTCTGAAAACGTTTTTTTTATGGTTTTGGATTTTCTTTATGTTAAAAATACCTTTCGAGCCTCATTTTAAACATCATCTTCTTGAGAATGAGTGCAACCATCACATATTTTCTCAAAGATAAACTGCCACCATTCTAGCAAGTTCATTCTCTCTGTATTTTAACAGCTTATGTACATTTACTTCATTAATAAAACTTGTGCATTAATGTATCTCTATGTTTCTTGCAATATATCTATGTATTTACTTATCATATTTCCATCTTCATTTCGTTCTCAAAATAATCTGGATCATCATCACT